>PVIW01006818.1:0-81419 GCA_004026585.1 Noctilio leporinus | reverse complement strand
AAATTTTAAAGGTTTTATTTATTATTTTTAGAGAGAGGGGTAGGGAGAGAAGCAGAGAGGGAGAGAGACATCCATGTATGGTTGCCTTTCACCTGCCTCCAGCTACAGACCTGGCTGGAGACCTGGCTTGCAACCTGGTTATGTGCCCTGGCTGGGGAATCGAACTAGCGACCTTTGGGTTCGCAGGCCGGAGCCTTATCTACTGAGCCACCAGCCAGGGCTTCAACTTTATTTTAAGCTACTGGAACTACAGCTTATTCTTTTTGGAGTTTTCCATCTTAGATAGTAGATTGATTTATTTTCCCAAGCAGAGGTCCCATTCTCCTCAATACCTCCTGTTTCTCCTCAACACACATTTCACCAGCTGAAGCCTTCAGAAATAATGGCACTTGCAGTGCTCAGCTGGTCCCCACAGAGTAGAAATTATGATATCTACTAATTTGAGGTTAAGGTATAAAAGGGAACCCTGGTGCACTGTTGGTGGGAATGTGGACTGGTACAGCCACTATGGAAAACAGTATGAAGTTTCCTTAAAGAAAACTAAAAATGGAACTGCCTTTTGATCCAGCAATTACACTACTAGGATTATAACTGAAGAACCCTGAAACATCAATTCAGAAGAACCTATGTACCCCTTTGTCCATAGCAGCCAAGTGCTGGAAACTGCCTAAGTGCCCATCAGTGGATGAATGGATCCAAAAACTTTGGTACATTTACACAATGGAATACTACACAGCAGACAGAAAGAAAAAACTCCTACCCTTTGCAACAACATGGATGGAACTGGAAAGTATTATGCTTAGTGAAATAAGCCAGTCAGTGCAAGACAAATACTATATGATCTCACCCACTATAGGACATTAATGAACAAAACAAACAAGCAAAACAGAACCAAATACATGAATACAATGAATAAATCTTCAGTGGGCAGAGGGGAGAGTGAGGGGAAAGGAGTAGGTAAAGAAGGGGAGCAGTTTAGTCAAGAAACTAGCATGAAGAACCATGGACATGGACATTAAGTGGGACCGACTTTGGGGTGGTGGTGTGGGGGGTTGGGGAAGGGGAGGGAGGGAAATGGGATGGAAGTAATACAACAATAATAAAATTAAATTGAAAAAAGATTTAAAAACTAGGCTCTAAATAATTTTGTAGAATAGTATTCTAGCTATTTTTTGAACTTGTGGTTGACTTCCTATGTGGCCCTAAACTAACCACTGAACTATTTAAGTCTATTGAGGTAGAGACTAGGTATGTTCACATTTGAATAATGAAGTTTACTATGGCATTAATACATTTTCCCAAGCATTCCTAATTTGGGGGTCTTCATTGCTAGAACTGTCTATATTTCCACTATCTATTTGAAGGGAATCTCATCTAATTTAAATGCTAATATGAGAATATATATTGCCTATGTACACGAATCATATAGTATAGTAGTTTTTAACTTCCATCCCAAATTAGTCTTCACTCTCAGCATCTTTTCTAACCTAAAGATTAATTTTCGACACACCAACTACAAGTTGGTTAATATTTAAAACACAAATTGCAAATAACAGCTATATATTATATACCCACAAACAAGCATACATTTTTGTAACAGTAAGAAAGATAGCATGTATTTTATATAATACACATCCACATTTTACTTTTCCCCTCTTCAATTTTTCTTATTGCAAGTAACTTAATTTTTACAACTTAGAAAATAATTCCAATCTAAGAAAACTTAACCTGCAGCAATGCAGATACAACAAGAATATAAAACTATGTTATTTAGTAAGATATACTTATTACAAATTATTTTAAAGTATTCAGTTACCCTATGTTCTTTGATTGGTGCATTTAATCCATTTACATTTAAGGCTATTATTGAGGTATTTATTCATTGTCATTTTCCCACTTTGTACTAGTGTTCCTGTCTGTCTCTCTGCTTTTTCGTCTTCTCAAAGTAGACCTGATAGCATCTCTTGCAATATGGCTTGGTGGAGATGTAGTCCTTTAGCCTTCTTTTGTCTGGGAAACTCCTTATTTCACCTTCCATTTGGAATGAGTGCCCTTCTGGGTAGTGTAGTCTTGTTTGTAGGCCTTTTGTTTTTTCATTGCTTGGAATTTTTGCCATTCCCATTTGGCTTGTAGTCTTTCTGTTGAGAAATTAGCTGATAACCTTATTGGAGCCCCCTTATGCGTTATTAGCTGTTTCTTTCTTGAGGCTTTTAGGATTCCATTTGTCTTTGAAATTTGCCATTTTAATTATGATGTGTCTTGGTGGGCCTGTTTGGGTTCATATTCATGGGACCTGTGCTTCCTGCACTTGTGTGTCTTCTTCTCTCTAGTCAGGGAAGTTTCTTGTCACTACTTTTTCAAGCAATTTTTTCTATCCCTTGCTCCTTTTCTTCTACTTCTGGTACCCCTGTGATGAGGATCTTATTATGTTTCATGCTGTTCTGCAGCTCTCTTTAAACCTCTTCATTCTTTTTCATTTTGTTGCACTGTCTGGGAATTTTTTCTATGTTGACCTCCAGCTCACTGATCCGATTCTCTGCTTCTCTGATTTCTCTAGCCTGCCTTTGAATTCTTCTAGTGTGTTCTTCAATTTGGAAATTGTGTTCTTCATTTCCTAGTTCTCAGTAAGTTCCTTGAAGCTTCCCTGGAGTTCTTCAGTTCCCTTGGAGTTGTTTGTAGTTTTCTTTGAGCTTGCTGAGCTCATTGAGCTTCTCTATCATCATTATTGTGAATCCCTTGTCTGACAGTTTGCTTGCCTTTATTTCATTTAGCACTCTTTCTTAAGATTCCTCCTTTCCTTTCAATGGGGGTTTGGTTGTCTCCCCATTTTAGTGGACTCTTCTTGTTTCTTTCTGTTTCTTAGATTGGTTCACTTTGACTTCCTGTCTTCAAGGTGTGTGTGGTGTAGAGGTGCACTGTCTTTACTTCCTGGATCCACCCCAGTGACATTAGTCTGGGCTTTTTCAGCCTGTTGGAGACTATCAGAGACCCAAATCTTTGCCTGTGTCCTTGAGTTGTTAATTCAATTGATCTGTGATTAGGGGTCAGGTTTAGGCACCATTAGGCAGGGCAGACAATTCAGTTGTTAATCCAATGTGACTGGCAATCAGGTTTAGGCACCAGCTGTGTGGGGCAGATTAATTCCTGTGGGTGGAGATACGGCTTTCCCTCAGGCTACTACCACTTGGAGGAGAGTTGTCTGCCTGCTGAATAGGTGTTGGGATGGGTCAGCACTGAGACCTCTTTGGCTGTTCCCTCATTTCTCTCTTCAAAGCCACTGCTCCAAACTTTCCTTGAGCATCTCCAGTCCACTCCTCCCTCCCTCTGCTGGAGACCAGGGTAAGTAAGTGCCTGTGTATTTTTATGCATGGTCCTTTTAAGAACTGTGTCTAAGGCCCTGGCTGGGAACACAAAGGTCACTGCTTCAATTCCCCAGCCAGGGCACATAACCAGGATGCAAGCCAGGGCTCCAGCCAGGTCTGTAGCTGGAGGAGGCAGGTAAAAGGCAGCCATCCAGTGATATCTCTCTCTCTATAAATAATATCTAAAAGAGAGAGAGAGAGAGAGAGAGAGAGAGAGAGAGAGAGAGGCAAATCCATAATTTAAAAAAAGACAGAAAAAGAACTGTGTCTAGCTGTATCTTTCAAGTCAGCTAAACCTGGTGGCTTTTGGCTTTTCACAGCTGGATGCTGTTTTAGTCTCAGCTATGCTGCTGTAGGCTGGGAAGCCTAGCTGGAGGTTTAGAACCCAACCTTCTAAAGTGGAACTCCTGACTGCTTAGATGTTTCTCCATCCCTTCAACTGCCGCCCATTGGAGCCCAGCCAGCCCTCTCGCATCTCCACACTTCCTAATAGTCACGTTGTTCTAAGGGGCCTCTTCTGTTCTGTTCTTTTAAGACTTCTTTCCAGTTCAATACCTTATCATTTTTGTTGCTGTTTTAACTGGTGTCTTCTCTTCAGATGTATGCCTTTTAACTGGAATAGAATGAGTGATCTTATTACATTCTATCTTGTGACTACTGAATTTTCTTGCTATTTGTTGCAGTTTTACATTTTTCTCTGGGGGATTCTGGATATGCTCCAAGTCATTTTTACAAGTGAGTTTCTATGGCTGCTTTCCATTTTCCTGAATGGTTCTCTTATGCAGCTGTAGTGGCTCATCTCCCCTTGGAAGGAACAGGACATAAAAGGTCAGCCTGCCCTTGACCCTGATTTTAGCAGGAATAAACTCAGTGTTATTCACTAGGAAAGGCTAGCTTTTTGGCTGAGGTAAATATACCTTATTACCCATTGACTCCTATCATTTTTTAAACATTGGAAATGAGTTTTCATTTATTTTTTTAAAGTATATGAGGTCTGTCCTAAAAGTATGAAGCTATGTAATAAAGAAAGCACAATTACAATTACAAAAAGCTATTTTTTGTTTAAAAGGATACAATATACAAGAAACATTGTATGCAGTCTCAGTCCACTCTAAAGTAAGCGCCTTCGGATATGACACACTTGTCCCAGTGTCATTTCCACTGTTGAAAACATTTTTAAAATCCTGTTTTAGAATCACTGCTCCACTCTCACAGTCATTCCAGATGGGCTGCTTGCACACTACATGAGCTCATTCACCAGCATCTAACTCTCAATCACCCTGGTCAGCAACGTCGTCTTCATCCATGCACGCACCTTACAGTCCACTCTAGTCTGCTAGGTTATATCATGGCAGTGCAAACTGTTTTTAATTATACTGACATTGACTCAATACTTTCAGGATAGGCCTAGTATTTTATTCAATATGCTATTACAATTGTCCCAAATTTTTCTCCCTTTGTTCCCCCTGGCTGGCTTCTCCCTTCCCTCCAGCAATCCCCCCTCCCTTAGTTCATGTTCATGGGTCATGTACACATATTCTTTGGTTACTCCATTTGCTTTACTATTCTTAACATCCCCATCTATTTTGTACCTACCAATTATGCTTCTTGATCCCTGCACCACTTCCCTCATTCTTCCCCTTCCCACTCCCTGCTGATAACCCTCCAAATAATCTCCATATCTATGTCTGATCTTCTTCTAGTTGTTTGCTGAATTTGGTTTTTAGATTCATTTTTTGGTACTTGTGAATTTATCATTTTTCTGTTTATTTGGTTTTAATATTCTTCTTTTCCTTAAACGTGTCCCTTTAACATCTCATATAAGGGTTTGGTGATGACGAATTCCTTTAGCTTTATCTTGTCCGGGAAGCACTTTATCTGTCCTTCCATTCTAAATGATAGCTTTGCTGGATAGGGTAATCTTGGTTGTAGGTCTTTGCTTTTCATCACTTTGAATACTTTTTGCCAGTCCCTTCCTGCCTGCAAAGTTTCTTTTAAGAAATAAGCTGACAGTCTTATGGGAACTCCTTTGAAGGCAACTCTCTTCTTTTCTCTTGTTGCTTTTTAAATTCTTTTCTCATCTTTAACCTTTAGCATTTTAATTATGATGTGTCTTGGTGTGGCCCTTTCTGGGTCTAGTTTGTTTGGGACTGTTTTTTGTTTCTGTTTTTAAATTGGAAATGAGTTTTGAATTTGTTAAAAGACTTTTCATGTCTTGGCTGGTGGCTCAGTGGATAGGCACCAACTTGCAAACTCAAAGGTTGCTGGTTCGATTCCCACTCAGGACGTAGAACCAGGTTGCAGGCCAGGTCCGTAGCTGGAGGCAGATGAAAGACAACCATACAATGATGTTTCTCTCCCTTTCTTCCTTTTTCCCTGCCCTTAAAAATAATGAAAAACAAAACAAACAAACAAAAAACAACCATAAAACCACATACTTAACTATGTCTTAAAAAAAAAAAAAAAAAAAAAAAGACTTTTCATCAGAAAAGAGTCAAAAAACTAAAAATGGAACTGCCTTTTGACCCAGCAATTCCACTGCTAGGATTATACCCGAAGAACCCTGAAACATCAATTCAGAAGAACCTATGCACCCCTATGTTCATAGTAACGCTATTTACAATAGGCAAGTGCTGAAAACAGCCTAAGTGCCCATTAGTGGATGACTGGATCAAAACACTTTGGTACATTTACGCAATGGAATACTACAGAGCAGAAAGAAAGATGGACTCCTACCCTGTTCAACATGGATGGAACTAGAATTATGGTTAGTGAAATAAGCCAGTTAGTGAAAGACAAATACTATATGATCTCACCTAATACAGGAGACTAATGAACAAAACAAACAAAACAAGCAAAATAGAATGAGAAGCATGGAAACAAGGAACAGACATTTAGTGTACAGAGAGGAAGGGGGCAGGGGGAGAAAGAGGCAAAGAAGGACAACAGTTTAATCAAAGAACTAGAATGGATGACCCATGGACATGGACAACATGTGAGATTGACGGTGGGAGGGAGTATGGGAAGGGTGGGGCAGGGAAGGGCAATGGGGGAAAATGGGATAAGTGTAATATAACAATAAAAATTTTAAAAAAGATTTAGGGAAAACTTTTTTAATTCCAAAAAAAAAAAAAAAACCTTTTCATTAATATTATTATCTTTTCATTAATATTATTCTCTTTAGCAAAGATATGGTAAATTGTACCTGCAGGTTTCTTACCATTTAACCATTCTTGCATTACTGAAATAAATCCTACTGGATTACAATGTACTATTGAAAAAATTAAAGTTGGATTCTGTTTGCTAACCTCACACTAAGGTTTTTGAATTCATAAGTTGGACTGTCTCCACCTTCTCTTTCTGTGTATTAGATTTATGTCCTCATATCCATATGCTGCCACGGCACACCTGGACATCTGAGCTCTTCCCCAACAGCACCCGAACAGTGGAGCAGCACTAGATGACCCTGCAGTGGGAGGTCTGGTGTGGTTCCTGAGGAAACCATGCCCACCAAGGGCACAGGGAAGCTCACTCTTAAATTTCTCCTTTTCTTCCATAAAATTTGGTCTACTTAAACCTGGCTCTACTGGGGTTAGTATTCCACGGGCATATACTGCAGGATACAAAGGAAATAGACTACCGCAACCCCAGCTCACTATTCCAACTTGCACTCAGACATGGTTGAGTTCACAGACAAGGGGGCCCCCCTAGTAGAATTTGGTCTACTTAAACCTGGCTCTACTGGGGTTAGTTTGAGTAAATTATATTTTTCCTACAAAGTGATAATTTTCATTTCAAACTTAGAGTTGTACAATCTCTGTGATTTCTTAAAATTTCTGTGTTGAATAGCTATTTCCCTCTTTCAATTTCTTGTTTTGTGTATTTTGGGCATCTTTTTATATCTTGATTAAGTTAGTGATTTTTTTTTCCAAAAGCAGATTTTTAAAATGTCAGCTAGTGTGTTTCCAGGGTTTGGCTCACTTAATTCCTGCTTTTTAAATCTTTCAGTGACTTCCATTTGCTTGCACTCAGCTCGCATTTCCCAATTTTCAAGCTGGAACTTTAAGTACTTAACACACCATGACACCAATAGTTGTATTTAAAATGGCACCTTTCCCTGGGGAGTGGGCTCTGGGCCTAGGCATGTGTCAGTGTGGCCATCCTTTCCTTCTAGAAATGCTGAACCTGCTTTGTGCTTCTCCTGTTCCCTGCTGCCTGACATCCCTACAAGGCCACCCTATCTGCATGAGGGAGCCTGCACTATGGGTGGAACACAAACACAGGACTTCCAGGATGCTCATTTTGTAAATATTTAATCTTACCAAACCTCAGATGCCAGAGCACTCAAGCAAGGCACCTTGCTCTTCCTGGGCACCCAGTCCTTCCGTGGTGACTGGGTCCACCTCTTGGGTGTGGCCCTTGCTCAGCCACTCCCTAACCAGCATTGGCCTAGGTGGTGGCCCTCACCTCACTCAGGTGTCCAGAGACCTGAGGAGCTGAGCTGGGCAGGAACAGCAGCATAAAGCATGAGGAAGCCAGAGTGGGGACCTTGCACTTACATTAGCAAGAAGGACATCATGGTCACAAGGACACTGACAGAGGCTCCCAGCATGCAAGAGAAAGTAGGGAGCGGCTGAGGAGGTGGGGGTGTGTGTGCTATCTGATGGTGGATCCATGTTGAGAAATGGGAGACACGGGCATACACTGCAGGATACATAGGAAACAGACAACCGCGGCCCCAGCTCACTATTCCAACTTGCACCCAGGCACGGTTGAGTTCACAGACGAGGGGGCCCCCGGAGTCACCCTGGAAGAAAAGAGGAGTTTCCTATGAACTTGGCAACTGGAGCCTGCTGCTTCCTGCAGCAGGGTGGCCCAAACCCCAACCCTGCAGGGTCAGGGCCAGAATCCCTTCATTCTATAGCCACACCTCACTTGTGCCAGGCCTTGCTGCGGGAGGCAGAGAAAGTGTCCCAGGGCTACAGGTAGTAGGCAAGGTGGGCACATAGCTGTGGGCTGCTCTGGCCAGCATTAAGGTCCACTGGCAATGACTGGGCCTGTGTCTCATGTACACTTGCGCCACTTGCAGTCTTGCCCAGCCTACTGCCACATGGTGATGTGCTCCAAGCCCCACAGGGGCCAGGACTTAAGGGCCATCCACCCAATCACTACAAGTGCTCCCGATAGTTCTAAGCAGATGAACACTGGAAAGCCACAGGCCTGGCACCTGTCCCGATGGTGGGATGCACCTCACACACAGTCCTCATGTTTGCGAGATCCCCAGCACACATCATGTCTGGTTGAATGACTGATGGTTGTCCATAGAGCAGCTGGCACAGGAGCAATGGGATCAGAGGCACCTGCACCTCCTGCAAGTGGTTTGAGGTATCACCTGTCAGAAAGAAGCACAGGTTCAGGGACAGGGCCTCCTAGCCCTCTTTCCCAGGACATGCCCACTTCCAACCCAGGCTCAGTGCTCTCAACCAGTGGCTTTTCTCCCTCATGCCCTCCAAGAGCTCCCTCCCCTGCACTGGGACTAGGATCTGGCCAATAAAATGGGACTAGCATTGTCGCATGAAACTTTCTAAGAAAAACAAAGCCAGAGCTCATGTGAGCCCATTCCCTTCCTACCGCTGTAGCTAGAGAGCAAGCAGCTCCATCAGCTGTGTCCCTAGATAGCTGTAGGGTGTGTACACTATGCACACAAGAAATGAACCCTCACGTTTTGTGGGCTATCACTTGTGTCCCCTCTATGCTGAGGGATATAGTAATTGGTTCCAGGAACCATGGGCTTCCCTGTGTGAAGGGGTCCCAAGGCCTCAATCTGACAGGAAGGAGCCACTCTCATTGGCTGGCAACCCTGTGACAGGGGTGAAGGGGGCTGATGCATGTGTACTGGAGGAGAAAAAACAGCAAACAGAATGTCAGCAATGTCTGTAGTGGCTGCTGGCTGTGCTGGTGTGGTAGTTCATTAACACCAGGGAAGAGACACAGAAGCCCTAGCTGGTGCACACAGGAATCCAGAGAAGCAGAGTAAACGGACTTGAGGTGCAGTATGGGAGAGGCAATCCAGGAAAGCGCAGTTAGAAAACTACTTTGAAACTACCAAGTAAGCTATAAATGTCCCTGAGGACTTTTTAAGTGCCACTGAGAACAAGGACAGAGGGGGCAAGGCCTCTGAGGGTCCCCCTCCTCCTGGGAGCACTTTCCAGGTCGGAGAGTAACAGTATAGAGGTTCTTGAAAACAATTAAAAATGAAACTACCGTACAACCCAGCAATTTCACTTCTGGACATTTATCCAAAGAAATCCAAAACACTAATTTGAAAAGATATATGCACCCCTATGTTTATTGCAGCTTATTCACAATAATCAAAATATGGAAGCAACCTAAGTGTCCAGTGTTATCAATATACAATGTAATATTACTCAACCATAAAAAGAATGAAATCTTACCATTTGTGACAACATGGATGGACTTAGAGAGAGTGATTCTAAGTGAAATCAGTCCAACAGAGAAACAAATGCCATATGATTTCACTTACATGTGGAATCTAAAAAATAAAATATATAAACAAACAAAACAAAAACAGACTCATGGATACACATAACAAATACATGGTTGCCAGATGGGAGGAGGTTGAGGGAAAAGATAAAAAGGTGAAGGAATTGAGAAGTACAAATTAACAGTTAAAGAACAGTCAGGGATGAAAGTTGAGCTTAGGAAATATAGTCAATAGTACTGTAGTAACTATGTTGGGGTTGGGTGGGTATTAATTAGACTTATCTGTGAGATCACCTCATAGGTTGTTAATGTCTAATATAATATTGAATGTCAACTATAACTGATTTAAAAATAATGCATTGTAATAATTTTGGAATCAGATTTTTCCTGAAAGTTTTTATTTTTAGTAATTTTTAGGAATTAATCTGCAGAATCCTTCCTATAGTTTACAGCTGCTGCTATTTAAGCTGCTTTCTTTTTATAAAGTATATTTTATTCATTGTGCTGCTACAGTTGTCCCAATTTCCCCTCTTTGTCCCCCTCTGCCTGGTACCATCCCCCCTTACCTCCAGCAATATCCCACCTTTGGTTCATGACCATGGGTCATGCATATAAGTTCATTGGCTTCTCCATTTCCTATACTATTCTTAAAATTTTTTTTAAAATTTATTTCTAGAGAGAGGGAGAGAAACATCAATGTATGGTTGGCTATCACCCTCAACAACTGGGGACCTGGCTCGCAACCCAGGCATGTGCCCTATACAGGAATCGAACCAGTGACCCTCTGGGTTCACAGGCTGGCACTCAATCCACTGAGCCACACCAGCCAGGGCCCTATGCTATTCTTAGCTCCCCCCTATTTATTTTGTCCCTACCAATTATGCTTCTTGATCCCTATACCATTTCCTCCATTTTATCCCTTGCCCCTCTCAGCTGTTAATCCTCCAAATAATCTCCATATCTATGATTCTGATCCTGTTCTGTTTGCTTAGTTTTTGTTTTTGCTTTATAGATTCAGTTGTTGATCATTATGAATTTGTCGTTTTAATATTCACAGTTTTTTTTAAATTTAATATTATTGTTGTTGTATTACATCCATCCCCTTTTTGCTCCCCTCGGTCCCCAACCCCACCCACCATTCCCCCACAAAGTCAATCCCACCTGTTGTCCATGTCCATGGTTCCTTTATACTAGATTCTTGTCTAAACTGCTCCCCTTCCTTACCTCTTCCTTCCCCCTTCCTCCAACCCCCTTCCCCCTGACCACTGAAGGCCTATTCACTGTATTCATATATTTGGTTCTGTTTTGCTTGTTGTTAGTTTTGTTCAAGGGTTTGATCTTCAAAATATATAAAGAACTAATGTGACTGAACACCATGGAGACAGACAGCCCAATTAAAAAATGGGCAAAGGACTTGAACAGACAACTCACTGAGGAAGATATACAAAGGGCCCAGAGGCATATGAAAGAATGCTCCACATCACTAGTCATCAGAGAGATGCAAATTAAAATCACAATAAGATACCACCTCACACCTGTCAGAATGGCAATCATCAACAAATCAACAAACAACAAGTGTTGGTGAGGATGTGGGGCAAAGGGAACCCTGGTGCACCGTTGGTGGGAATGCAGGCTGGTGTGGAAAACAGTATGGGGTTTCCTTAAAAAACTAAAAATGGAACTGCCTTTTGGTCTAGCGATTCCACTACTTGGACTATACCCAAAGAATTTTTTTTTCTTAAATAAATCATTTTAATATTTCTTGTAATAATGGTTTGGTGATGATAAATTCCTTTAGCTTTACTTTGTCTGGGAAGCACTTTATCTGCCCTTCCTTTCTAAATGATAGCTTTGCTGGACAGAGTAATCTTGGCTGTAGGTCTGTGCTTTTCATCATTTTGAATACTTGTTGCCAGGCCCTGCTTGCCTGTGAAGTTTCTTTTGAGAAGTAAGCTGACAGTCTTATGGGAACTCCATTGTAGATAACTCTCTGCTTTTCTCTTGCCATTTTTAAGATTCTTTCTTTCTTTTAAAATATATTTTATTGATTTTGCTATTACAATTACCCCTTTAACTCCATCCACCAAGTACCCCACATTCCCTCTAGCAATGCCCCCCTTTAAGTTTATGTCCATGTGTCTTGGCTTCTCCATTTCCTTTATTATTCTTAACTTCCCCCTATCTATTCTGTAACTACCAATGTGTACTTCTTTTCTTTTTTTTCACATCCAGACAACTCAACAGCTAATTACTGCCTTCTAACTGTCAGCCTCTCAAATCATATTAATACAAAGCTTTCTTTTCATTATTTAAAAATGCTGTTAATCCATTTGTTTAAAAAATTATTTTAGGCCCTGGCTGGTAGCACAGTGGATAAGGTGCCAGCCTGCGAACCCAAAGGTCACTGGTTCGATTCCCCAGCCAGGGCATATAACCAGGTTGCAAGCCAGGTCTCCAGCCAGATCTATGGCTGGAGGCAGGTGAAAGGCAACCATACATTGATGTTTCTCTGTTTCTCTCCCTCTCTGACTCTCTCCCTTCCTCTCTTCCTGGAAATAATAAATAAAATCTTTAAAAAAAATTATTTTAAAGTAATATCAATTAAAGTATTACCAAACACAGGCACAAATACATTTACACACATACATATTTTTACAAGTATTATACTAGAAAAACTATCTCTACTCCTGTGACAGTGTCTAATTACATTTAACTAATTTCCTTCAAAAAATTTCTATTAGAAATATTTTGGTCTAGTTTTTTTCATTTCTTGTCCTTGAAAAAAATCTCATCTCATAATTACCCTTCCCAGATCCTACCTACATTTGCTTGGTTATAGGCAGAATTCTCCTGAGCTAAAATAAATAAATAAACAAGCAAACTCTATTTTCATTCCCAATGGATTATCTTCTTTATTCTTTAAATCTGCAGTGTTCAATATGATAGCCACTTAATATGTGGCTAGTTCAAATTGCAATACACCATAAAGTACATACTAGATTTTAAAGAGTTAATACAAAAAAGTAAAATATGTCAATAGCTTATATAACTATAACATGTTAAATGATATTTTAGATATACTCTACTTAATTGAAAATTCTTCTTAAAAATTAGTTTATTCTGGAATGCTATTTTTGTGAAATATAGCACAGAAATGATGTATTACACAACTTACTTTTGTGAAAGCTGTCCTAGAGATATTGCCAAACCCATAGTAAAAAAAATGAATTTGGTTTCTGAGTCAGATCCCACCCCCTCCAATAATACTACCCAACTTTAAGTTACTGAAACTACAACTTATTCTTTTTGAAGTTTTCATCTTAGGTAGTTATTTATTTATTTGCCAAGATCTTATTTCTTTCAATACCCTGTTTCTCCTCTACATATGTTTCACTAGTTGAAGCCTTCCAAAACAATGGCACTTGCAGTGTTCAGAGGGTCCCCACATAGTAGAAATTATGATATATGCTAATTTGAGGTTAAAAAAACCCTAGAATTTAAATAATTTTGTAGAATAGTATTCTAGTTATTTTTAAAGTTGTGGTTGACTTTCTATGTGGTATTAAACGACACTGAACTATTTGAGAGTGTTGAAGTAGAGATTAGGTATGTTCACCTTTGAATAAGGAGGTTTACTATAGCACTAATACATTTTCCCAAGCATCCCTAGTTAGGAGGTCTTCATTGTTAGAAATGAAAGGAATCTCATCTAATTTAAATACTAATATGAGAATATATATAAAGGAATCTCATCTAATTTAAATACTAATATGAGAATATATATTGCCAATGTACATGAATCATACAGTTTAGTAGTGGGTAACTTCCATCTCAAATTAGTCTTCACTCTTAGCATCTTTTCTTTTTTTTTTTTCAGCATCTTTTCTAACCTAACCTAACCAACTATCAGCTGGTTGATATTTAAAACATAAATTGCTAATAAAATCTATGTTACACACTCATAATTAAGCACATATTTTGTAACAGTAAGAAAGTTAGCATGTATTCTATGTAACATACATCCAAATTTTCTTACCCCCCTCCCCAATTGCATTTGATTTTTGTAAGAGTTATTGCAGGTAACTTGATTTTTCCAATTTAGGAAATAATTCCAATCTAAGAAAATTTAACTTGCACTAATACAGATACGACAACACAAAACTATACATTATTCAGTAAAGTCTATTTATAACAAGATTACTTAAAAGCATTCATAAGTTGGTTCCTATCCATTCAGCTACCCTATGCCTTTAATCCATTTTCATTTAAGGTTATAATTAGTAGGTACTTAGTCATTGTCAATGTTTTCTCTTTGTAGCTATGTTCCTCTTTGTCTGTCTCTGTTTCTTCATCTTCTTAAGCAGACCCTTTAGCACCTCTTGCAATGCTGGTTTGGTGGAGATGTATTCTTTCAGCCCTCTTTTGTCTGGGAAACTCCTATTTCACCTCCCATTTCAAATGAGAGCCTTGCTGCGTAGGGTGATCTTGGTTGTAAGCCTTTGTTTCTCATTGCTAAGAATATTTCTTGTCATTCCCTTCTGGCTTATAAGTGTTTCTGTTGAGAAATTAGCTGATAACCTTATTGAAGCCCCCCTTGTATATTATTAGCTGTTTCTCTCTTGCTGCTTTTAGGATTTTCTCTTTGTCTTTGAATGTTGCCATTTTAATTATGATGTGTCTGGAGTGGGTCTTTGGGTTTACCTTCCTTGGGACCCTCTGTGCTTCCTGAACTTGTGTAACTTTATCTCTCCTCAAGTTAGGGATGTTTTTGTCATTACTTTTTCAAACAGATTTTCTGTCCCTTGCTCCTTTTCTCCTGCTGGTATGCATATGATATAGATGTTATTACATTTCATGTTGTCCTGAAGCTCTCTTAAAACTTCTTTATTCCTCCCTGGCTGGTGGCTCAGTGAATAGGTGCTGGACAGCGAACCCAAAGGTCTTTGGTTCGATTCCCAACCAGGGCATGTAACTAGGTTGCAAGCCAGGTCTCTAGCCAGTCCATTGCTAGAGGCAGGTGAAAGGCAACCATACACTGATGTTTCTCTCCCTTTCTTCCTCCCTCCCTGCCCTTCTCTCTAAAAATAATGAATAACCTTTAAAAATTTTTTTAAAAAAACCTTCTTTATCCTTTCTCAGCCTTTTCTTGTTTTCTTGCACTGTCTGGGAATTTGTTTTCTATGTTTTCCTCCAATTCGCTGATCCAATCCTCTGTTTGATCTAGCCTGCTTATGATTTCTTCTAGTGTTCTTCAATTTGGAAATTGTATTCTTCATTTTCTCCAGGCGCTAAATGACAGTTTCTATGTCCTTTTTAATGCTGGTGTAGTCCTCCAAATTGGAAAGGAGAAGGTAAAATGTCATTATTTGTGGCTGACATGATAGTGTACACAGAAAACCTTACAGAGTCCACCAAAAAACTGTTCAACTTAATTTGTGAATTTGTCAAAATACCCAGATACAAAGTCAATATCCAGAAATTGAAGGCATTTTTGTATACCAACAATGAAACATTAGTGATAAACTAGGAAAAAAAAATCCATTTACTATAGCAACAAGAAAAATAAAGTACTTAGGAATAAACTTAACCAAGGAGGTAAAAGATTGTACTCAGAAAACTACAGAACGATGAAGAAAGAAATTAAGGAAGACAGAAATAAATGGAAGCATATACCATGTTCATGGATGGGAAGAATAAACATCATTAAAATGTCCATACTATCCAAAGCAATTTATAGATTGAACACACTTGCTATTAAAAGACCAAAAACATATTTCAGATATAGAAAAAATACTTCAAAGATGTATATGAAGTCAAAAATGACCACAAAGAGCCACAGCAATCTACAGAAAGAAGAACAAAATAGTAGGAATCACAATACCAGGTATCAAACTATGTTACAAGGCCACTGTTATCAATACAGTCTTGTACTGGCATAAGAATAGATATATACATCAACAGAACAGAATAGAGAGCCCAGAAATAAATCCAGGACCCTACGGTTAATTAATATTCAACAAAGGGGAAAGGAGCATTCAGTGGAGTGAAAATAGCCTCTTCAACAAGTTGTGCTAAGAGAACTCGACAGGGACATAAAAAAAAATAAAGCCACCAACTTACACTATACACCAGAAAAAAACAAAAGATGGATAAAAGACTTAAAATTAAGCAGTACCACCATAAAGGTCTTAGAGGAAAAATAGGCAGCAAAATCTCAGATATCCCATGCAGCAATATGTTCACTGATACTTCTCCTAGGGAAATAAAGGAACAAATAAAGAAATGGGACCACATCAAACTAAAAAGTTTCTGCTCAGTAAAGAAAACAACAGTAAAATGAAAACGAAACCAACCATATGGGAAAACATATTTCCCAAGAACACCACAGACAAGGGTTTGATCCCCAAAATATAAAGAATATGTATGACTGAACACCAGGAAGACAGACAACCCAAGTAAAAAATGGGCAAAGGACCTGAACAGACTCCTTTCTGAAGACATACAAAGTGCCCAAAGGCATATGAAAGAATACTCAACAGCACTAGCCATCAGAGAGATGCAAATTAAAATCACAATCAGGTACCAACTCACACCTGTCAGAATGGCCATCATTAACAAATCAACAAACAACAAGTGCTGACAAGGATGTGAAGGGAACTCCAGTGAACTGTTGGCGGGAATACAGATTGGTGCATTCAGTATGGAAAACAGTATGGAATAGCCTCCAAAAACTAAAAATGGAACTGCTTTTTGATCCCATGGTTCCACTGCTGGGATTATACCTAAAATACTTATTCAGAAGAATATGCATCCTATGTTTACAGCAGCACTATTTACAATGGCCAAGTGCTGGAAACAGCCTAAGTGCCTATCAGTGGATGAATGGATCAAAATCCTTTGATACATTTACATAATGGAATACTACAGAGCAGAAAGAAAGAAGGAACTCCTACCTTTTCCAACAGCATGGATGGAACGAGAGAGTATTATGGTTAGTGAAATAATCCAGGCAGCAAAAGACAAATTCTGTATGATCTCACCTAATACAGGGAACTAATGAACAAAACAAAGAAGCAAAATAGAACCAGAGGCACTGAAACAGGGAACAGACTGACATGACCAGAGAGGCATGGGGAAGGGGAGAAAGAAGAAGGGGCAGAGTTTAGTCAAGGAACTAATATAGATGATCCATGGACATGTATAACAAGGTGGGAGAGGACATGGGGCAGGAAGAGCAATAGGGGAAAAATGGGACAACTGTAATACAATAATAATAAATTAACTTTTTAAAAAAAGAAGAGTAAAGTAAACCCAAAACTATCAAGAAAAAGGAAAGATTGGATTAGAGCAGAATAATGAAAGAGAATTGAAAAAGTAGAGCAAATTAAACAAGTGTTAGTTATCTGAAAAGATTAACAGAATTAACAAACTTTTAGGTAGACTGACTACAAAAAAATGAAAAGGTACAAATAACTAAAGAAATAACTCCGAAATGAAATAGGAAACATCATGACTAACCTTACAGAAATAAAAAGGATTACAAGAGAATTCTACAAATTATTTTATGTTAACAAATTAGATAACTTACGTGAAATGGAAAGATTCATAAAACACTTGAATTACCAAAACTGCACCTAGGTTATTGGTTTTAGTTGATAAAAACTTCAAAACAGCTGTTGTAAAGTTCAATGAATTATTTTTAAATCACGTATAAGAGTTAAATTAAAATGTCAATGATAATGAGTTAGCATATTAGGGAATCTCAGTACAAAAACAGTAGCTATAAAAAATAATAAAATGAGAATTCTAGAGTTCAAAAGTACAGTAACCATTATTAATAACTCAATAAGTTAGCTGAAAAGAAGATGTGAGTTAGCAGAAAACAATCAGTAAAATTAGAGATAGATTAGTACAAGTTACTGAATTTAAAGACTGAGGAAAAAAAAGAAGAAGAAGAAAAGTTAACAGCTTAGAGACCTTAGGACAATATGAAGCACACCTACATACATGTACTAATAGGACTCCCAGAAAAAGAGAAGATAGAAGAATGTAGGGGCAAGAAAAAATTTGAAGAAACTGTGGTCAAAGCCTTCTTGAATTTGAGAAAAAAGAATCTTTATATAGAGAGTTCACTGATACTCAGGAAGGACAAGCACAAAGAGATGCACACCTAGACAAACTGTGACTAAACTGCTGAAGCCAAAGACAAAGAAAAATCCAGAAAACAATAGAAGAAAAAAAAAAGTTAATGCAGATAAACAGTTGACTCCCCACAAGAAACAATGAAAGCCAGAGGCAGAGGAATGACAGAATCAAAGTGCTGAAAGAAAAAATTATGTTCAGAGAATTCTATATTCAACAAAACTATCCTTCTAAAAAGCATAATAAAGCAATATTTTCCTTGATAAAAGTAAAACTGAGGGAAAAGTTAACATATTACCTCTCAAGAAATAAGTCCTTCATGTTGAAACAAAATGACATCAGATGCTAATTGTAACCCACAGAAAAAATAAAGAGTACTTGAAATGAATGTATTGTCATATTTTTCTTCTCTTAATTTATGTTAAAAACTAAACTTTATAAAGCGATAGTTATAATTATTGTTTTGAATTTTAATTACATATGTGTATGTAGCATATGTAACAATATTAGTACAAAGAGGGAAATGGAACTATATTAAAACAAAGCTCTTAAAAAAACAAAAAATAAATAAAACTCCTACATTTTACCAAAATTAAGGTAGTATAAATCTGAGTGGATTGTGATAACCTAAGTAATCTCTAGAGCAACCACTCATAAAATATCTTTTCATGTATAATTTAAAACTAAAGAGAATTTAAATAATATGGTCAGAAACACAAAAGAAGGCAGGGAAAAAATAGAGTATGAAGAATACATGAAAGCTAGTCAGTGAAGGACAAATATCATATGATCTCACCCATTATTACGGGACAATAATGAGCAAAACTAACAACAAGCAAAACAGAACCAAGTATATGAATGCAAGGAATAGGCCTTCAGTGGTCAGGGGGAATGGGGTTGGGGGGAGGGGGGAGGCAGAGTCAAAGAAGGGGAGCAGCTCAGACAAGAACCTAGTATAAAGGAACCATGGACATGGACAACAGGTGGGATTGACTTTTGGGGGAATGGGTGGGTGGGGAGGGGGACAGAGGGGAGCAAAAAGGGGATGGATGTAATACAACAACAATAAAATAAAATAAAAAAAAGAATACATGAGTTATACAGAAAACATTTAGGAAACTGACATTTCTAAATCCAATCATATGAATTACGTTAAATGTAAATGAACCAACATTCCTATCAAAAGACAGATTTCCTGCTAAATGAAAAAGACCCACCTATACACCATGTGCAAAAGACATATTTTAGATTTAAAGACACATATAAGATGAAAAATAAAAGGATGGAAAAAGATATACCATGCAGACAGTAACTGTAAGAGAGCCAATTAACTGGATATACCAGTATCAGAGAATACAGACACTAAAACAAGCAATATTGTTTGGGACAAAAGCAAACTTTCCATAATGATAAAAGAGCCAAAACAACATAAATATTTTATTATAAATGTATACACACCCAATCAGGGCCTGACAGAATTAAAAAGAAATAGACAATTTACCAATCATAGATTTTAACACTCCACTCTAAATGACTGATAGAATACACGGAAAACTGGTAAGAATATAGAAGACATGAAAACATGAGCTAAAATGATCTGTGATTTATTTAAAAACTTCTACATCAATGACAGCAAGACACATTTTTTTTCAAACACACATGAAACATTCTCCAGGATAGATCATGTAGCTATGAAACATGGCTCAATATATTCTCAAAAAGTGTGAAATCAGAAAGATGGCGACAGAGTAGAGAGCAGTGTTGATGGTGTTCTCGAGTACCAGAGCAGCTGGAGGACAGGATAGGGAGTGCAAAACGTCTTCAGGTCCCTAATAATTAGAGCGGTTAGCATCTGGACTCAGGGGAGCACAGCCTAGAGGCAGCAGAAGCCTGCAGGAGAGCAGGTGAGACGGTTCCAAACTGGCTTGTGGGCCAAGGTCGGCTCTGGGCAGTGGCGGCTCTAACCAGAGGGGTGTCTCTAACTGAAGCCAGCTCGAGGCTTCCTGGAGACTAGATATCTGAACAGTGAAGTGTGGGCAGCAAGGGCAAACGCAGGAGGCAACAAGGAATTGAACTCCTGCAGGGGAGGGACTATGTGACAGCCTTGCTCCCGCAACAGGGAGAGGAAGCTCCTCACTGGGCCAGAGGTGGAGGAAAAGAGTCCTGCAGGGAGCAGGAGCATGGGAGCAGGGAAGTGCACCGACCAGGGCGGCAAGAGGGCCGAAAACGGTGCTGCTGGGCCACCAGGGCATCAGCAGCTTGAAGCCCCTGAGAGTGGGGAGGCCCAGCCCTGCACACCCACACAGGCCCCCAGGCTCCCGTGGAAACTCCAAACTGGGAGCTGGGAACTTGTAGCTAGGGCAACTGACCCACCCATTGCCAGCTACAAAGGCCGCACTGCAGATGCACTGGGAGGGCGCGCATCACAGAGGCGGAGTGAAGGACTCCTTGGAGAACTGGTCTGCTTGGAGGATTGGCCCTCACCCAGGGGAGCTAGGCAGTGTTGGCAAACAGGGGCTGCCTCCTCCTGGAGCTGCAGGGGGCAGGGCCAGTCATCACAGGAACCAGCGAGGTTGCAGGCCACCCTGCAGGGGTGCCAGGTGCCCATCACAGGCAGGAACCTGTGCCAGGAGTTGGAGGGGGCACCCTGTGGACCCCAGAACACCGGCAGCCCTAAAACCCAGCTAGGCTACTGAAGGCCCAGTCTACCTGGGGGCTGACACTCAGAATCAGCCCTGACTGTGACAATCAGAGGCCCTGCCACTCCAAGCCCAGTTAGACAGTAGACTGCAGAGACCTGACCAAGAAAAAGAGGCTGACTCAGGAAATGGATCGCTGCTAATCTCAAGCACCTGAGTTACACCGAGAGCTACTTGAACTATTAATCCCTAACATATCCTTTTCAAAAGTTACTTCTCACATATTTTTAATCCTCCCCTATCTCAATCCGCCTAAATACCCAAGACCCTCCCCCTACTCTTGATTTAAAGTCTACTCACTCTCTGGCTACAACGCATTCCCAGTCTTCAATCTAAGTATTCCTCCCCTCCCCAGCCATGTAAATCCCTTCTTTATTCTTTTCTTTCTTCTTTTTTCTCCACCACCCCCTTTTTTTCCTCTTTTCTTCCTATTAAAGTCCACAGGTCCTGGCTCCACCTGGACCAACCAGAGATCATAAAAGGTGAACAGCCACCGAAACCCTTTCTTTATTATTACTTTTTTCTTTTTCTTGTTATTTTTTCCTTTTTTTCCCCCCTTTATTTAATTAAAAAAATTTTTTTTTCTTTTTCTCCGCTAAGAGCCCACAGGTCCTGGCTCCACCTGGACCAATCAGGAACCACTAAGGGTGAACAGGGAGGCAGATGCGGCAACTATGTACATAGGCTTACACTGTTCTCTCATACTTGAGGCTTTCTGATTCTCCCTCTCCTCATCTCTGTGAGAAAGGACAGAAGGATGGTCTTGACTGGAAGGAAAGGAGCAACATACACAACCAATCCAGAATACAACCAGAAAGCCCAAATAAAGGCCACACCAAGAACAACAAGTGGAGAAAATCTGGGAGACGGCAACATTGAACTCCTCAAATCTCCTAACACAGAAGGGTGCTCAACAAAGTCAAAGAAGCAAAGCAGATTAATCCAAGGAAAAAACAAAAAAACAAAAAGCAAGCAACAACAGACACCCAAAATGGGGGAAAAAAGAATCAGTCCATCACCAAAAAGAAAGGAAGAATTCCCAGAAAGACCACCAAATGAAACAGAGGCACACGATATATCAGATAAGGAATTCAGAAGAATGATGCTAAAGAAGCTCAATGAGCTTAGCCAGCTCAAAGAAAACTATAAACAACTCCAGGGAAGTTACAAGAAACTTACTGAGAGCTACAACAGCATCAAAAAGGACATAGAAACTATCAATAAGTGCCAGGAGGAAATGAAGAATACAATTTCTGAATTGAAGAATACAGTAGAAGGAATCAACAGCAGGCTAGAGGAAGCAGAGGACTGGATCAGCGAGTTGGAGGATAATGTAGACAAATACTCCAAGACAGTACAAGAGAATCAAAAAAGGCTGAACAAGATTGAAGAGGGTTTAAAAGAGCTGCAGGACAACATGAAACTTAACAACATCCGTATCATAGGGATACCAGAAGGAGAAGAAAAACAAGGAATGGAAAACCTGTTCAAAAAAGTCATGATAGAAAATTTCCCTAACATGATGTGTGAAAACATTAATCAAGTTCAGGAAGCACAGAGGGTCCCAATGAAGATCAATCCAACCAGACCAACACCAAGGCACATTATTATTAAAGTGGCTAATTTCAAAGACAAAGAGAGAATCCTAAAAGCATCAAGAGAGAAAAAGCAAATAACATACAAAGGGGCTCCAATAAGGCTATCAAATGATTATTCAATAGAAACAATTCAAGCCAGAAAGGAATGGCAAAAAGTATTCCAAGTAATGGTAAACAAAGGCCTGCAACCAAGAATACTCTACCCAGCAAGGCTCTCATTCAAGACAGAAGGAGAAATAAGGAGTTTCCCAAACAAAAAAAGACTAAAAGAATACATCTCTACCAAACCAGCATTGTAAGAAATGCTAAAGGGTCTGCTTTAAAAAATAAATAAATAAAATGAAGAAACAGAGAAAGCCAAAGAAGAATACAGATACAAAGGGAGAAAATGGCAACGAATAAGTATCAATCAATAATAACCATAAATGTAAATGGATTAAATGCACCAATCAAAAGACATAGGGTAGCCGAATGGATAAGACAACATGACCCACATACATGCTGTCTTCAAGAGACCGACCTCAGAACAAAAGATCGACACCGACTGAGAGTGAAGGGATGGAAAAATATATATCAAGCAAATGGTCATAAAAAAAAGCTGGAGTAGCAATACTGATTTCAGACAAAATAGATTTTACAATGAAGGCCATAAAAAGGGACAAAGAAGGACATTATATAATACTTAAGGGAACAAGCCATCAAGAAGAAATAGCTTTGGTAAACATTTACACACCCAACGTAGGAGCTCCAAAACATATAAGGAAAATCTTGGAGGACTTTAAGAAAGATACAGACAGCAACACACTAATAGTAGGGGATTTTAATACCCCACTATCAACAATGGACAGATCTTCCCTACAAAAAATCCCCAAAGATGCTGTGGCATTGAATAACACTAGAAGAAATGGACCTAACTGATGTAAACAGAGTCTTTTACCCCAAAGAAGCAAAATACACATTCTTTTCAAAGGCACATGGATCATTCTCTAAGTAAGATAGACCACATGGTATGTCACAAGACAAGCCTCCACAAATACAGGAAAATCGAAATCATACAAAGTATCTTCTCAGATCACAATGGCTTGAAACTAGAAACCAATCTCAAGGGAGAAAACCAAAAATTCTCTAACTCATGGAGACTGAATAACATGCTTTTAAGTAATGAATAAGTTAACAATGAGATCAAAGATGAAATCAAAAAGTTCCTGAAAACAAATGACAATGAACACACAACAGCCCAAAACCTATGGGATACAGCAAAGGCAGTGCTCAGAGGGAAATTTATAGCAATACAGGCCTTCCTAAAAAGGTCACAAGAAGTTTATACGAACAACCTAACCATGAAGCTGCAAGAACTAGAGGGGCAACAACAAACCAAGCCCAGAGCAAGTAGAAGGAAGGAAATCATCAAGATCAGAGCAGAACTAAATAACTCAGAGATTCAAACTACAATTCGAAGAATCAACAGGTCCAGGAGCTGGTTCTTTGAAAAATAAACAAAATTGACAAGCCCTTATCCAGACTCATCAAGAAAAAGAGAGGGAGGACCCAAATAAACAGAATCAGAACTGAGAGGAGGAATCACAACTGATACCTCAGAAATACAAAAGTTTGTAAGAAATTACTGCAAACAACTATATGATAAAAAATATGACAACCTGGATGAAATGGACACATTTCCTGAAATGTATAATCTACCAAAACTGAACCCAGAAGAGGAAGAAAGCCTGAATAGGCCAATCACAACTAGTGAAATTAACGAAGTAATCCAAAATCTCCCAAAGCACAAAAGCTCTGGACCAGATGGCTACACAGGTGAATTTGACCAAACATTTAAAGAAGAACTAACTCCTATCCTTCTCAAATTATACCAAAAAATACAGCAAGAGGAAACACCCCCAAACTCTTTCTATAAGGTCAATATTATTCTAATCCCAAAACCAGGGCAAGATACAACTAAGAAAGAAAGCTACAGGCCAACATCTCTGATGAACATAGATGCTAAAATTCTCAACAAAATATTGGCCAACCGGATTCAGCAGTACATTACAAAGATCATACACCATTATCAAATGGGTTTCATCCCAGGGATGCAAGGATGGTACAACATTTGTAAATCAATAAATGTAATACACCACATCAACAAATTGAAAGACAAAAACCATATGATCATATCAATAGATGCTGAAAAAACATTTGATAAAGTACAGCAACTATTTATGATAAAAGAACTCAGCAAAATGGGAATAGAGGGAGCACACCTCAATATTATAAAGGCCATCTACGAGAAACCTGAAGCCAACATCATACTTAACGGACAAAATCTAAAAACCCCTAAGATCCGGAATGAGACAAGGCTACCCATTTTCTCCACTTCTATTCAACATTGTCTTGGGAGTTCTAGCTATAGCCATCAGAGAAGAAAAAGGAATCAAAGGTATTCAAGTTGGAAAGGAGGAAGCCAAACTGTCATTATTTGCAGATGAAATGATAGTATACATACAAAACCCGATTGGCTCCACCAAAAACTTACTCAACCTAATAAGCAAATTTAGCAAAATAGTTGCGTATAAAGTCAATATCCAGACATCAAAAGCATTTTTGTATACCAATAATGAAACAACAGAAATAGAAGTGAGAAAACAAATCCCATTTACCATAGCAACAAGAAAAATAAAGTACCTCGGAATAAACTTAACTAAGGAGGTAAAAGACCTGTACTCAGAAAACTACAGAACAATGAAGAAAGAAATCAAGGAAGACACAAATAAATGGAAGCATATACCATGTTCATGGATGGGAAGAATTAACATCATTAAAATGCCCATCCTACCCAAAGCAATCTACAGATTCAATGCAATCCCAATTAAAATACCAGTGACAGACTTCACAGAAATAGAAAAAATACTTCAAAAATTTACATGGAGCCAAAAACACCCACGAATAGCCACAGCAATCTTGAGAAAGAAGAACAAGGTAGGAGGAATCACAATAATACACTGGACTTCAAATAATACTACAAGACTACTGTCATCAAAACAGCCTGGTACTGGCATAAGAATAGACATATAGATCAATGGAACAGAATAGAGAGCCCAGAAATTAACCCAGGACTCTATGGTCAACTAATATTTGACAAAGGGGGAAGGAACATCAAATGGAGTAAAAACAGTCTCTTCAACAAATGGTGTTGGGAGAACTGGACAGCAACATGCAATAAAATAAAACTAGACCACTAATTTACACCATACGCCAGAATAAACTCAAGATGGAGAAAGGACTGAAACATAAGCAGTGCCACCATAAAGGTCCTGGAGAAAAATATAGGCAGTAAGTTTTTTAATATCCTATGCAGAAATATGTTTAACGATACTTCACCAAGGACAAAGGAAATAAAAGAACAAATCAACAAATGGGACTATATCAAATTAAAATGTTTCCGTTCAGCTAAAGAAAACACCAGCAAAATTAAAATGGAACCAACTGTATGGGAAAACATATTTGCCAATGATACCTGAGACAAATGTTTAATATCCAAAATATATAAAGAACTTATGCAACTCAACACCAGGGAGACAGACAGCCCAATTAAAAAATGGGCAAAAGACCTGAACAGACAACTCTCTGAGGAAGACATACAAGGGCCCAGAGGCATATGAAACAATGCTCAACATCACTAGCCATCAGAGATACAAATTAAAACCACAATAAGGCACCACCTCTCACCTGTCAGAATGGCCATCATCAACAAATCAACAAACAACAAGTGTTGGCGAGGATTGGGGGAAAGGGAACTCTGGTGCACTGATAGTGGGAATGTAGGCTGGTGCAGCCACTATGGAAAACAGTATGGTGTTTCCTCAAAAAAACTAAAAATGGAACTGCCTTTTGATTCAGCAATTCCATTACTAGGACTATACCCAAAGAACTCTGAAACCCCAATTCATAAGAACCTATGCACACCTATGTTCATAGCAGTGCTATTTACAATAGCCACGTGCTGGAAACAGCCTAAGTGCCCATCAGTGGATGATTGGATTTAAAATGTTGGTACATTTATACAATGGAATACTACACAGAAAGAAAGAAGGAACTCCTACCCTTTGCAACAACTTGGATGGAACTGGAAAGTATTATGCTTAGTGAAATAAGTCATTCAGTGAAAGACAAATACCATATGATCTCACCCATTACAGGACAATAATGAACAAAACAAACAACAAGCACAACAGAACCAGATATATGAAACAGTGAATAGACCTTTGTGGGCAGGGGCAAGTGGGACAGGGGAGGGGAAGTAAGAGGCAAAGAAGGGGAGCAGTTTAGACAAGAACCTAGTATGGAAGAACAATGGACAAGGGCAATACATGGGATTGACTTTGTAGAGGAATGGGTGGATAGGGAGGGGGCCTGAGGGGAGTAAAAAGGGGATGGATGTAATACAACAACAATAAAATTAAATTAAAAAAATGAAAAGAAAGACAATGTTAGGATGTGTTTGCAAATGCATGCTGGCATGTTTAGGTTGTGACAATGACTAGAAATCATGGCAAGGAACTGGGATACTAACTGAATTTAAAACCCAGGAATGCCCTACTCAATTGTGAATTAGCCTGTCTATTGTCCCCCAGAGAGCCACCACATTAAAAATACTCTCATAGATGGTAATAAAGAGAAAAAATTTTTAACACTCACTGCAGCATAATGTATAATGGCAAAAAAGAAACCAACACAAGCCCCTTCAATAATGGTGAATAACCCTTATGCACTCACACAATGAACCTTTCAGATAGCATTTGAAATGCATTAACTAGAATGACATGAATTAATTTCAGAAAAACAATTCTGAGTGGAAAAAACATATAATTTAAATTTTATATGCAAAACAATACCCTATTTTAATGGGTCACTTATTTTTAATTAAATTTTATTGATTATGTTATTATAACTGTCCCAATTTTTACCTTTCCCCTCTCTGCACCATTCCCCTCTCCCTTAGGCAATGCCCCCACCATTGCTCATGTCCATGGGTCATGTTTATAAGTTCTTTGGCTACTCCATTCCCTATACTGTATTTTACATCTCCAAGGCTATTCTGGAACTATTTATTTGTACTTCATAATCCCCACACCTCTTCACCCATTCACCCATACCCTCCTTCCACTTGGCAACCATCAAGATGCTCTCTGTATCCATGATACTGTCTCTGTTCTTGTTTGCTTAGTTTTCAGATTCAATTCTTGATAGGTATGTACTTCTTACCATTCTATTGTTCACAGTTTTAATCTTATTTTTCTTAAATAAGCCCCTTTAACATTTCATATAATGGTTTGATGATGATGAACTCCGTTAGTTTTTTTCTTGTCTGGGAAGGACTTTATCTGCTCTTCAATTCTAAAGGATAATTTTGCTGGGTAGAGCAATCTTGACTGTAAGACCCCACTTTTCATGACTTTGAAGATTTATTATCAATCTCTTCTAGCCTGCAAAGTTCCTTTTGAGAAATCAGCAAACAGTCTCATGGGAACTCCCCAGTAGATACTGATTTCCTCTTGCTGCTTTTAAGATCCTCTCGTTATCTTTAACTTTTGCCATGTTTATTACAATGTCTTAGAGTGGGCTTCTTTGCACCCATCTTGTGTGGGCCTCTCTGTGCTTCCTGGACTTGCATGTCTATGTCCTTCACCAAATTAAGGAGGTTTTCTTTCATTATTTTTTTCAAATAGGTTTCCAATTGCTTGATCTTTCTGTTTTACTTTGGGCATCTTTAAGTTGTCTCCGATTGCTGCTTATACTATCCTCATTTTGGGGTTTCTGTTTTCTTCTTGCTCTAATTGGTCATTTTTTGCTTCCTTATGTTTGAAATTATTGGTTTGATTCTCAGCTTCATCCATTCTACTGTTGTTTCCCTGTAAATTGTTCTTTATTACAATGAATGTATCCTTCACTTCTGACTGGATTATTTTTATGCTGTTGAGGTCCTCACTAGGTTCCTTAAGCCTCCTTATAAGCAGTGTTTTGAATTCTACATCGAGATTGTTCATATCCATTTTGTTTAGTTCTTTCCCTGGAGTTTTGATCTGTTTTTTTCATTTGGGCTATTTCTTTGTCTCAAATTGTCAGCTTCCCTGTGTTTGTTTCTATGTTTTACATAGAGCTGCTCTGAGTCCCTGTCTTCGTAGCGTGTCCTAATGTAGTAGGTATTCTGCAGGGTCCAGTGGCACAGCCTCCCCTATCACCCAAGCTGAGTAGTTCAGGTGTGCCCTTTATGTGGGCTGAGTACTCCCTCCTCTTATAGTTGAGCCTTGATTGATGTTGGCAGGTCAATGAGAGGGATTTACCCAGGCCAGTAAGCTGCAAGGATTAGCTGTGACCACTGACCACCAATCTCTGCCCTCTATGGGGGATCAACTATGCAGAGACAGCGTGGTGGTGCTGCAACATGGTCTATAGCTCTTCATTGGATGCACAGGCTCTGGGGTTTCCCAGGTGGTGCTAGTCAAGCCCCCTCCTGTATTCTGCCCAGGACCACCCAAATGAGCTATAAATCAATCTGAGATGGCTGCTGCTTGTGCTGGACTCGGAGATTCCCAGGCAAAGCCAATCTGTGAGTCTAGGCAGGCTGCTGCTATTGCCAGCCTAGGGCCACTTAACAAGAGGTATGGAGGCTGAGGGCTCAATGAGGCCAGCCATTTTCTGTCTGATAAGATTTATGAAGTTGTGAAGCATGAGCCAAGACCAGCCATTCATATGGAAAAGTCACAACAGTTTGGGTGGTTCCATAAATGGGTGGGACAGAATCCCAGGGGATCTCCAGGAAGAAGCAGTGTTAGCCAGGTTGATGGCTGTCTCAGATATGGCATCAACCTGCTGGCTCTGTAGTTTTGTTGGAGGAGGGCTCAGAAAAGGGACAGTGGCTTCTGCCTGCCTTTTTGTCTGGGAAAAAGCTGTCCCCCAGCTCCTGCCTTGATGCCAGCAACTTCAGTTCCTCCCCATATGCCACTGGTGCCTTTCAAGCTCCTACCCCAATGCTAGAGCTCAGAGGAAGTGAGTCTGATTTAGTCTGTATGTGGTTTCTCTAAGAGGAATTGCTTGGGACTCCATAAGTTTCTTGCACCAATTCAATCCCCACTGGTTTTTACAGCCAAAAGTTAGGGTATGTATCTTCTGAGCACTGGAACTCTGGGCTGGGGAGTCTGGGACTCCTTGCTCCCAAAATATCTCTCCTGAATTTTTATCCACCACCCATGGATGTGGGAACAACCCATTCCATGTCTCCACCTCTCCTTCCAGTCTGGATAGATGTGGTTTCTTTAATTCTATAGTTGTCAGACTTTTAGTCAACTTGGTTTTGATAGTTCTGAGTGATGGTAGTACTATATTTTTAGTGGTAATTTTGATGTGGTTGTATAAGGAAGCGAGCCATGTTTACCTATTCTACCATCTTGACTAGAAGTTAGTGGGTCATTTCTAAGAGAAAATGTATGAAAGCATGCATGAGAATTTAAACATAATATTCAAGATGGTAGGTAATTTGTAGAAGTAATCAAGCAGAAAATAATTTGGGAAGGGTAGACCAGCTATTCAAATATACCTGAACGATGTTATGTGAACAAAGGAGTCCTTGAGGGGGCAATTAATAATCTTAAATTCATTCATAGGACAAGTATAAAAGATTGAATGTACATCACCCAAACTTTCAATTCAAAAAGTTAGAAAAGGATGGTTCAGTAAACTCAAAGGACACAGAAAATAAAAAGATGGCTAGCTGAACAAACATCAAAGCAACCAATCCATGAAATACCACCCACGACTATAACTCCAACACAAATAAAATCTCTGACATGTAATTTTACAAAATGACAATAGAACAGATAAATTTTGGTGGGAGAAAAAAAAGAAAAACAAATAAGAATTTATGAGTTATATTATTGCATAATACCATTATATTAAAAACCTGGATTGCAACAGCAAACTTTCTAGAAAAACGTAATTTATAAAAATTGGCCTAAGAACAAATTTTTAAAAGGTAACCATAATAGAAATTAAAGAGACTAGTAATAATTTATACCCACAAAAAGCATGAGGGTCACAGTATTTTATGGGTAAATTATATTAAACCTTTAAGAAACAGCTAATTTCCACCTCATAGGAACTATTCCAGATAAGACAATTCATTGTACAAAGTCAGTTGTCAAAAAAATCAAGGTCAACTATGAAAATTCTAGATCCATCTTACCATTTTAGGTAGAAAATCACTAAGTAAAGAGTTTATAGTTTTTTTATTGTTGTTCAATAACAGTTGTCCCAATTCCCCCTGCCCCCTGCTCTCCCCTGCCCACAGTCAATTCCACCCTGTTATCCATGTTCATGGGTCCTTTGTACTTGTCCCTTGACTAGGCCCTTTCCCCTCTTTTCCCTATTACCTCCCTCCCCCATTCCCTGTGGTCTCTGTCAGTTTGTTCCTTATTTCTATATCACTGGTTCTATTTTGCTCATGTTTGTTTTGTTCATTAAGTTCCACTTATAGGTGAGATCATACAGTATTTGATCTCATATAGTATTCACTGCCTGGTTTATTTCACTTAGCATAATACTCTCCAGGTCCATCCATGCTGCCCCAGAGGGTAGGAATTCCTTCTTTCTTGCTGCTGTGTTGTATTTCATTGTTTGAATCCACTCATTTACTGATGGGCACTTAGGCTGTTTCCAGCACTTGGCTATTGAAAATAATGAACACAGAGGTGCACAGGTTCTTTTGAATGGTTGTTTCAGTATGTTTAGAGTATAATCCCAGCAGTGGGACCACTGGTTAAAAGGCAGTTCCATTTTCAGTGTTTTGAGGAAATTCCATAGTTTTCCAGTGGCTGCACCAATCTGCATTCCCACCAATAAAGCACTTGTGTTCCCTTTTCTCCACATCCTCACCAGCACTTGCTATTTGTTGATTTGTTAATAATAGCCATTCTGACTGGTGTGAGGTGGTATTTCATTGTGATTTTAATTTGCATCTCTCTGATAAATATCCTAGGGCAAGGGACATGAAGGAAAGAACGAATAAATGGGACTGCATCAAATTAAAAAGTTTCTGCACAGTTAAAGAAAACATCAGCAAAATGAAAAAGGAACCAACCATATGGGAAAACATATTTGTCAATGATATCTCAGACAAGGGTTTGATCTCTAAAATATATAAAGAATGCATATAACTCAACACCAGGAAGACAAACCATCCAATTACAAAATGGGAAAAGGACCTGAACAGATACTTCTCCAAGGAGTACATAAAGAGGGCCCATACATATATGAAAGGTTCCTCAACATCACGAGCCATCAGAGAGATGCAAATTAACTTGTTCTTTTCAATAAATAATTTAAATTTATATAGAATGATATATTCTAAGAAAATCATATAAGTGAACTCTTATGATATTTGGCTTTCTGTGACTGACAGGAAGCCAAATACCATACCTTAACACAATGTCCTCAAGGTTCATCCATGCCAGAATTTCCTTTTTTATGTAGGCTAAATAATAATCCATTGTATGTGTATGTCATATTTTGATAATCCATTACTGGTCAGTGGACACCTATTTTGCTATTGTGAATAAATATGATATGAACATGGTTATGGAAATACTGCTTCAAGACCCTGCTTTCAATATTTGGGTGTATGCCCACAAATAAAACTGCTGGGTCAAATGGTGATTCTATTTTTAAACTTTTGATGAATCTGCATATTAGTTTCCTCAACGTCTGTGCAATTTTTCTATATGCCCTATAGTTTTTCTGTCCCTCATTCCCAACATTCTGTTTTACTTATGTTTAGTTGATTTCTTTATTTATTTTTAAATTTTATTGTTTTTGTATTACAACCATCCCCTTATTGCTCCCCTCTGTCCCCCTCCCCACCCACCCATTCCCCCCAAAGTCAATCCCACCTGTTGTTCATGTCCATGGTTCCTTTATACTAGGTTCTAGTTGATTTCGTTTTGCAGTGAAGTGTTTAAAATTCCTTCAATTATCATTTTGTGTATATTCTGTAGCTATTTTTTGTAGTTAGTATGGGGATTCCATTTAACATCCTAATTTTAATTTATGGCAGCTTACCTTCAATAACATTTTCTAAAATTAAGTAAACCACATTTTGAACTTTCTTAACCTGTTATCAGATATTAATCTAAAATGTCTGGACCAAACCACAAACTTAATAGTAAAACATAGGAAACATTTCCATTAAAATACAATACAATACAATAAAACCTAGCATAATTTCTACTTGTTCTCAACCATTGTAATAAGAAAAATTCATGAGATAAATTATAGGAAAGGAAGTAATGAAACAACCTTATTTGAAAAAAAATGTAACTTTAAAATACTTAAAACAGTCAAATAATCAATCGACAAGCTATTAAAAATGAGTTCTAGGAGGAGAACCAAGATGGCAGAGGAATAAGTAGGGCTACACCAATCTCTTTCCAGGACCAATCTGGAATAACAACTTAATTGGGGAGAAATCATACAGATTAACAAAAAGAGCACCAGGTGGAGAGATACCTTATAACCAGGGACAGAACAAAAGAGGCCGCTTCATCACCACATGACTGGTAGGAAATGCAGAGATGCAAGAAAGCTGACTGGGTTCCCACGGGCAGCAGCTGAAGGGATGGAGAAACAACTCAGCAGTCAGGGGTTCCACCAGAGAAGGGTGGGTTCTAAAGCCCACGTGGGCTTCCCAGCCTACAGCAACACAGCTAGAGTAAAATAGCATCCAGCTGTGAAAAGCAAAAATGCCAAGAGATTTTCTATCCTAAGAGAGCTAGAGACAGAGAATTACTAAAGTGACCACACACAAAATACATTGGCATCCACTTACCCTGGGCTCTAGCAAATGGAGGGCAGAAATGCTTAATGAGTTTGGATCAGTGGTTTTGACCAGAAAGGTGAGGGAGCATGTTGGGATCCTCCTACTGACTCATCTCCTACACCTCAGGCAGACTACACTAATCCAAGAGGCATCTGCCTGAGGTGATGTCATAGCCCCACCCATAGAACTCAATCTGCCCCGCCCAGTGGTGCCTGAGCCTGGCAACTGATCACAGGCACAGTGGATTAAAACTAAATTACCGATACGTTGATGGCTCTCTCCCTCTCTCTTTCTCTTCCCCTCTCTCTGAAAATAATCAATAAAATCTGTTAAAAAAAAAAAACTAAATTACCCTGCCCCACCCAGCAGCACCTAAACTCGACCTCCAATCACAGGTTGATTGGAATAACAACTGACCTAATCTACCTGGCCCTGTGGTGCCTCCACCTAACAGTAGTCACAGATTAATTGAATTAAAAACTGAAGCACACAAAGACAGTGGATCTCTGCTTGGCTCCAACAGGCTGACTAGGCCTAGATTATGGAATGATTTGAGGTCACCAGAGGTGGATCCAGGAAGTAAAGAAAGTGCACCTCCACATGACAGAAGGTCACATTACAAAGACAGGAACTCAAAAAAGCCCAATCTAAAAAACAAAAACAAACAAGAAGAGATACCTAAAAATGGGGAGAAAAAGAAACAGTCCATCACTGAAAGGTAAGAGGGAATCCCCAGAAAGACTGTTAAATGAAATAGAAGCAGGCAAACTAGCAGACATGGAATTCAAAATAATGATGATAGAGAAACTCAATGAGCTCAGTCAGCTCAAAGAAAACAACAAATAACTCCAGGGGAATTACGAAAAACTCCAGGGAAGCTACAAGGAACTTACTGAGAACTACACCAGCATTAAAAAGGACATAGAAATCATCAGTAAGAGCCAGGAGGAAATGAATACAATTTCCAAACTGAAGAATAAGGTAGAAGGAATCAGAAGCAGGCTAGAGAAAGCAGAGGTTCAGATCAGCAAACTAGAGGTCAACGCAGAAAAAAAATTCCCAGACAGTGCAACAAAATGAAAAAAGACTGAAAAAGAATGAAGAGGCTTTAAGACAGCTGCAGGACAACATGAAACACAATAATATCCATATCATAGGGATACCAGAGGAGAAGAAGAGAAACAAGGAACAGCAAACCTGTTTGAAAAAGTAATGACAGAAAATTTCCCTAACTTGAAAAGGGAAAACACCACCCAAGTTCAGGAAGCAAAGGGGGTCCCAATGAAGATGAACCCTAACAGACCCACTCCAAGATCCATCATAATTAAAATGTCAGAGAATCCTAGAAGCAGCAAGAGAGAAACGGCTAATAACATATTAGGGGGTTCCTATAAGGTTATCAACTGATCTCTCAATAGAAACACTACAAACCAGAAGAGAATGGCACAAAAATTTTAAATAAAAAAATAATAATAATCCAAGCAATGAAAAAGAAAGGCCTGCAACCAAGACTACTCTAACCAGCAAGGCTCTCATTCAAAATAGAAGGTGAAATAAGGAGCTTCCCAGACAAAAGAAGTCTAAAAGAATACTTCTCCACCAAACCAGTACTGCAAGAGATGCTAAAGGGTCTGCTTTAAAAAAAAGAAGAAACATAGACAGGAAGAAACACAGGTACAAAGGGGGAAAATGTCAATGAATAAGTACCTGTCAATAATAACCTTAAATATAAATGGATTAAATGCCCCAATCAAAAGACATAGGGTAGCTGAATGGAAAGGAAAACATGACCCACACATAAGCTGTCTACAAGAGACCCACCTCAGAACAAAAAACTGATACAGATTGAAAGTGAAGGGATAAAAAAATACATTTCAAGCAAATGGACGTTAAAATTAAAGCTGGGCTAGCAATACTTCTATCAGACAAAATAGATTTTATGATGAAGGCCATAAAAAAGACAAAGAAGAACATTTCATAATAATTAAGCCCTGGCTGGTGGCTCAGTGGATAGGCTCACTGGTTCAGTTCCTAGTCAGGGCATATAACCAGTTTGCAAGCCAGGTCTCCAGCCAGGTCTGTAGCTGGAGGTAAGTGAAAGGCAACCACACACTGGTGTTTCTCTCCCTCTCTTCTGCTTTCCCTTCCTCTCTCTCTGGAAATAATAAAGTCATTAAAATAATAATTAGGGGGACATTCCAGCAAGAAGATACAACTCTTATAAACACATATGCACCTGACATTGGAACACCCAAATACATTAGAAAAATCTTGGAGGACTTCAAGAAGGACATCAACAGCAACGCACTCATAGTAAGGGATTTTAATACCCCATTATTAACAATGGACAGATTTTCCAAGCAAAAACACACCAAAAATATTGTGGCATTGAACAACACTCTAGATGAAATGGACTTAACTGATATATGCAAAACTTTTTACCCCAAAGAAGCAAAATACACAAGGAACATTCTCCAAGATAAACCACATGGTAGGACACAAGACAACCCTCCACAAATTCAAGGAAGTTGAAATCATACCAAGCATCTTCTCACATCACAAATGGCTTGAAGCTAGAAACCAACCTCAAGCAAAAAACCAAAAAACATTCTAATTCATGGAGACGGAATAACATGCTATTAAGTAATGAATGGGTTAACAATGAGTTCAAAGAAGAAATCAGAAAGGTTCTGGAAACAGATGGAACAAATGAACACACATCTGGAAAAATGAACACACAACAGCCAAAAACCTATGGGACACAGCAAAGGCAGTCCTGAGAAGGAAGTCCATAGCAATAGAGGTCTACCTAAAAAGGATAGAAGAATCTCAAATAAACAACCTAACCATAAAGCTGCAAGACACAGGCGTCAAACACAAGAGAAAAGGAAACTCTGGTGCATTGCTGGTGGGAATGCAAACTGGTGCAGCCACTATGAAAAACAGTATGGAAGTTCCTCAACAAACTAAAAATGGAACTGCCTTTTGATCCAGCAATTCCACTGCTAGGATTATACCCAAAGAATCCTGAAACACCAACTCAGAAGAACCCATGCACCCCTATATTCATAGCAGCACTATTTACAATAGCCAAGTGCTGGAAACAGCCTAAGTGCCCATCAGTGGATGAAAAGATCAAAAAACTTTGGTACATTTACACAATGGAATATTACACAGCAGAAAGAAGGAAGAACTCCTATCTTTTGCAACAACATGGATGGAACTAGAGCATATTATGCTTAGTGAAATAAGCCAGTCATTGAAAGACAAATTGTATATGATCTCACCTAATACTGGAAACTAATAAACAAAACAAATAAGCAAGCAAAATATAACCAGAGGCATGGAAACAAGGAACATACTTTCAGTATGCAGAGGGGAGGGGTGAAAGGGAGAAAGGAGCAAAGAAGGGTAACAGTTTAGTCAAGGAACTAGCATGGATGACCCGTGGACATGGACAACTATGAGAGAGGGGATAAGGGAGGTGGGCATGGGAGAGCAATGCGGGGGGGGGGGGGGATGGGATAAATGTAACACAACAAAAATAAATTAATTTTTTAAAATAATAAAAAATTAAAAAATGAGTTCTATAAGGTGGCTAGAAAGAAGGTCAATATGCAAAAATCAACAGCTATGGCTGATTAGCAAATGCAATTTAAAAGAATCCTTCCAGGTACTTTCATGCTGTCATAAAGGGTAACATTTTCTTCTTTTTTTACAGCTGAGTAGTACTCCATTGTGTAAATGTTCCATATTTGTTTTATCCACTCAACTACTGATGGACACTTGGGCTATTTCCATACCTTGGCGATTGTAAATAATGCTGCAATGAACATAGGGGTGCTTATGTTCTTTTGAATTAGTGTTTTGTGTTTCCTCAGATAAATTCCCATAAGTGGAAACACTGGGTCATAAGGTAGTTCCATTTTTAGTGTTTTGAGGTACTTCCATGCTGTTTTCCACCGTGGCTACACCAACCTGCATTCCCACCAATAGTGCAAAAGGGTTCCCCTTTCTCCAAATCCCCAGCAACACTTGCTTGTTGGTTGACGACAAGCAAAATACAGAGAGATTTATAGACAGCAGGCTGACACCTTTGGGACTGTAACTGGGAGATGGAAGGATGGAGCAAAAAGGAAAGAGGAGTCTTGGACATGAACAACAAACAGTGTGGTAACTGTGGGGGGATGGGGACATAAGGGGTATATATGGTAATGGAAAAATACAATTAAAATTTTTAAATAAATAAATATATTTTTAAAAAGACTCTTTTACTTAGCCATAAAAATTCTGAAGTATGCAGTTAGACAGAAAACTAGAAAAACAAGGCTTTTATGCAGAAAATGAGAATAACTAATCATTTTTTTAAGGCTTTATTATTTTTAGAGAGGGGGGAAGGGAGAAAGAGGCAGAGAAGGAGAGAGACATCAATGTATGGTTGCTTTTCACCTGCCTCCAGCTACAGACCTGGCTGGAGACCTGGCTTGCAACCTGGTTATGTACCTTGGCTGGGAATAGAACCAGTGACCTTTGGGTTCAGAGGACAATGCCTTATCCACTGTGCCACCAACCAGGGCCCACTAATAAGTCTTTAAATAGGCTAACAAGGTTACTTCCAATTTAAATTTACAATCTTAAGAAACTTTACTGTGAACCTTGTGGTTTGATATATGAAATAGTATTTCCACATTCAAAGAACAAGTAGTTCTCTGTATACAACAAAACCAGCCAGGGATAAAACAAAACTCCACACTGACAGAAAAAAATAGTGATTAATAAGTTGGAATTCCAGTCCTCAGGTACCTGTAACTGACAGAACACTTTCTCTCCTGTAGTGCTGTGGAGCCATCATATCCTCCACAAGCCCCAAGAAAGGGACTGACACTGCATTTTGTTCTCTTACCTTTTCGGGAGATGAGTCCCCATCCTGTAGTCCAGCAGGTAACATTCTGAAGGTTCACATCTGGGGTCGCCACACAGATGGGAAGCACAGCATCAGAAAACACAATGCGAGTTTTCAGCTGCACCAGAGCCACGTCGCCTCCCACAGGGTGGTGCATTTCATATGTATGATGCCGGACCACCTTGTTCACCTGAAACCACTGGGTGTGACTGCCTGCAACCCTGAGGTCCACAAGGCCCACGTACATATCATACGCCTCCGTGTTCCTGTCCCTGTGGGGACAGAGAACCATGGCACTGTGGCTCAAGCACCTTGAACCTAAGGAAAAGCTACCATTAGCTCACAAAGGCAGGCAGGCCTGGAGCAAGGCAGCCTGGTATCCAGGCTCCCAGCTGCCATGCAGAAAAACAATCCCCTGAAGAACAGTGGGGATTTGGTTTCTGCAGTTGCCCCCAAAGAAGTGCTGACCTGGGACCATGGAGGATCTGGGAAATGATCAGGACTTGAAGGTCACCAGCAGCCCGGGATGGTGGCCTCATCAGGCATTCAGTGGCTGCCCAGAGGCCTCTCCTCCACCCTACCCAGGACAAGTCTCCTAGTCTGTCATTCTGTAGAGTGGGTCTCCCTGCCTCCCCTCGTCCTATGTTATGTGTCGTCCCAGTTACCCTGTGATATGTCTAATCTCCTCGCCTCTTTATATGACTTGGCTCCACACCCATCTCAAAAAAAGCACAAGACCCTGAGGATCCCTCAGCAGGGTGACCAGGAGGAGCTACAGAGGGTGGAGCTGTGTGCGGCCCCACTTGCTCTCCAAAGACAAACATCCTGCTCAAAGCCTCTTGAGGGGCAAGCCTCCTGGCTCCAGGAATGGCCTCTGGCGCCACTCACTCACCTGGCAAAGCAGTGGGCAGCTGACAGGACCCAGTACTCATTGATGATGGACCCGCCGCAAACGTGGAAGCCCCTGTAGTGCACGCTGACCTGCCAGGGCCACTTCTTCTCGGTGGCGTCCATGCCCCCCAGGACCTTCCCCTGCACATGACGCTGGCCACAAGCTGGTGGACAAAAAACACCTGTGTGAGCAGGTGTTCTGCAGGCTGCAGGCACGCCAACCAAGCCACCGTGAAGTCTCAAGTGGAAGGCAGACAGAAGTGGCGGTGGCAGGGAGCAGGAAGTGCATAGGAGGGGACAAGAGCATAGGAGGGGACAGAGTAGGGGCAAAAAGGGAAAAGAGGGCTAGGGAAAGGGTCTCTGAAGCGGCAGAATAGAGGGAAGCGCTAGGCTACCCCCAACCACAGCCGCTTGACTGGGTGCGAGTCGTACCCACGTCATGGCTCAAGGCTGCCCCCTCGCTGTCAGGGGCCTTGCGCACCGCAGCTGTGCCCATGGTGAGGGGTAAAAGGAGCAGAAGCAGGAGGCTCAAGGCTGTCCACGAAGGTCCAGGTCCAGCATGGGGGCGAAAGGGCAGGGTAGCCATGCTCGGAAGACCAGAGGCTCTGACGATGGCTGCCCGCACGTGACACTGACGCTGCGTGAGCTCCAGCGGGCGAGGCGTGATGGGGCCGGAGCGCGAGCACGAGCACGTTGCCTAAGCGCACGCCCACCGGAACTGCCTTCACCATGTAGTCCTCTTGGCCTTCCCGCTGGACTTGTTAGGACACCCACTGGAGCACTGGAGCTGAGGTCAGTGGTCTCTGGTGCCCTAGCTCCATAGAAAGCTGTGGTCAGTGGTCTCGCTACAGGTTAGCTGTGGTCCATAGTCTCTAGTCTAAACTTCACACCACAGATGGATGTGGTCAGTGGTTTCCAGTGGCCTTGTTCCTGGTCAGCTGTGGTCAGTGGGCTCCAGTAACCTCACTCCATGCATGGCTGTGGTCACTGGTTTTGACCTGGATGAGCTGGCTGATTCTTGGCTGATGCAAGGGAAATAACTTCAGGCAGTGCATTCCAACATCCAGCCAACAAGTCCAGGTTTGGTCATATGTAGCAGTATACTGGAAATGTGTGAGTGGGTTGTTCAACTTGATCATACGTGTTAAAGTGACATTGAATGCATCAAGTTATGTGATTATCAGAGAAAAAAGGGTGGGGAAAGTACACGATACTACTAGGATGATACGGGCTTGATGGAAAGTTGCTAAGTGCAGCAACAGTTGCAGAACTGAAAGCTCTTCAAGTAGGGCAAGCTACAAAGATGGCTGACTGCGTTTTGACACATACCCCAAAATACACTAGCTGGTGGGCACCTGCTCTAATCTTCAGACAGGCCAGAACCTCTGCAAACTTCCAGATTGCCACCTGCAACGCATCTTGGTCTCTGGGTATTTTCTCTTAACAGGTGCCAACATGACAGATATCACTGAACCTGGTGCAAACTTCAGAGCTCTGCTGTTGTAATGGTATGAATACAAAAATTAAGAAGACTGTGTTCCAATAAGACCCTAACACAGACAACAAAATTGAAATTTCATTTTACTTTTGCAAAATATATCTCTTTTATTGTTCACTAAGCATTAAAAACAAACAAACAAAAAAGCATTCTTACCTCATGAGTTGTACAGAAACAGTTTGGCAGCCTCTGAGTGTTGCATATACAGTCTATAAAAGGGAGACCCCAAAGAACAAATTTATTTATAAAAATTTGTGTATTTACTCTTGTATGTTTAAACTTCAGTCACCTTCAAAGGACCCTCCATTTGAAGAGTCCTATTGAGACATTTTTTCACTATTCAAAAAAAATTTTTTAACTTTATTTTGATTCCTTTTAGTGCTTCTGATGTTTTTTGTTTCACTTCTTCTACATCGGCAAAATTTTCCCTTTGAGGATGTTTTTCATCCCAGGAGACAAAAAAGTCACTTAGGGAAGGATTGGGTGAGCAGGGAGGGTCATGCTGTTTTTGGTCAAAAATTGCTGAACACTCAGCACGCTTATAAATCATCCCATTATGAAATGGGCATACATGTTGCAAAAGTCTTAAAAAAATTTCCACTGAAGCTGAACACAGACTCTCACAACCATACCAGCTGGTGCACTCATACTGGTGGGTTCTTAGAATGCTAACCTAGCAAGGGAAGGCTGTGCTACTAGGAGCCTGCCCTCCTAAAGATAATCCTGTTGTTTTGGGGTCCCTCCTCATGTACAGTGAGGTCTGGAAAAAGCCCAGCCCAGGTAATATAATGAGAATGGTTTGCGCAACATCAATGTAGCCTGGCAGCCAGGGTGAGTGGACTAGAATGTGCATACATGACCAATAACAACTTCATTTTGCTAGTTACTGGGTGTAGTAGACACCCTGGAGTATGTGTACTGTGTGGCTGTTGCATTCAAAATGAGAGTAGATCAACAAATCTGCATCAAATTTTACGTTAAGCTTGAACATTCCTCCACAGAAACTATTTGAGTGATTCAAAAGGCTGCAGCTATGCTAGGCAACTGGTGATTGGCAACTTCACACATACCTACATAGTCATCATGTCTGCTATAGGTTTTTGGCAAAATGCCAAACCACCCAACTGACTCAGTCCCCCTACATCCAGATTTGGCGCCCTGCCATTTCTGGCTTCTCCCAAAACTAAAATCACCTTTGAAATGAAAGAGATTTCAGACCATGGATGAGATTCAGGGAAATGGGACAGGGCAGCTGATGGCTTTTGGGAGAACTGCATAAGGTCCCAAGGTGCCTACTTTAAAGGGGATTGATGCATCATTGTCTCACTGTCCTATGTATAATGCTTCTTATATTTTTTTCAACAAGTGTCTGTTTTTCATGTTACATGGGTGGGTACCTTCTGGACGTGCACATATGAGGTCTGTCCTGAAAGTATCTGCCGTGCAAACTGTTTTAATTATATTGACATTGGCTTGATACTTCGGGACAGACCTCATAATACGTGTATACCTATTTATTTAAGTAGATTTTTATAGAAGTTTGGGGTTCACAGCAAAATTAAGAAGGTACAGCGGTCAATAATGGAGGGCTGTGTATGTGTGGGGTCAGAGGGTTTTGGGAAAGCTCTGTGCCTCACATTTCTTGATATTGATCCCATCTTTCACAGATGGTTCCTGACTTATAATGCTTTGACAAGAATATTTTGACTACAACATTGTGAAAGTTACACCTTACAACCATTCTGTTTTTCACTTTCAGTGTGGCATCAGGAAATAATTGAGATATTCAGTACTTCAATATAAAATAGGCTTTGTATTAGATGATTTTGCCCAATTGTAAGCTGTCATGCCCTAGCACCTTGCTATCCTGTTTGTGACATCATTTGTCAGGTCCCAGGGTGTCAGGTGTGAGACTGCCAAGTGATGATAGCAGGGAGGGCCCCTGCCTAGGGTTGAAGAAGAACTTAGGCTGAGCCTTAGGATGATGGTTTGCATGCCTTATTGTAGAGACATGGTAACAACCACATGGCTAGCCAGCTAAGAGTGTCAGTGTCCTCATGCATGGTTAGCCCACCCTTATCACAGCTGCACTTAGGTTAAGGACTGAAGAGAGCCCAGGCATCTCTATACCAACTCTCCTGCTTCCACGTGGCCACACACCTGAAAGTGGCGGCATTGCCATGCATGGTTTCTCCTCTGATCTACAACAGCCATGCTTGCTGAACTTATACCAAGGGCAATCTTATATACACATTGGAACAAAGGAGGATCTATAAACAGTAGAACAAAGAGGCTATATGCCCAAAGGTTACATGTGGGGGTGACATCAATTGCTAAGTTGGTTACCTCTGGAGCCACAGTGTTCCAGAGGCTCTGGGGATAAGATTAACCCCAAGGCTACCTCCCTGGCTGACCCAGAGGAAGGTCCAACCATGCATAGACCAAGAAATTCCTCTGGTCTGACGTAGGCTAGTGTTAAGTGTTGAGCGTATTCAACTCAGGTTAGGCTAGCAATTTTCAACCTTTTTCATCTCATGGCACACTAACTAAAAAATTCTGCAGCACAGTAAAAAAAATTTTTTTGCTGATCTGAGAAAAAAGGTATTGTTTTAATTTATTTACACCAAAAGGCTATTGTGTTGGCTATTGCCATTTTTTAAAACTGTACAATCCAGGTACTGCATGTTTTAAAAATTCTTGCAGCATGCTGGTTGAAAATTGGCAGGGTAGGCGAAGCTGTGATGTTTGGTAGGTAATTGTATTAAATGCATTTTTTTAATTTAGGATATTTCCCATTTATGACAGGTTTTGGGGGGATGTAACCTCATCCTTAAGTTGAGGAACATCTGTAATGTATCACCAATAATTTCTCTTCCTTTACTGTTATTTGCACTTTGATGTGTTTCAAGTGTGTTCTTAATTGCTCAATGGAGAATTTTTATTAAGATAGCTGCTTTCAAATCTTTGTCCAGTTTTCTTATTGGAGTTGAAATTTTCCTTGTTCTCAATGTGACAAGTAATTTTGGACTATAAACTATGCATTTTGAGTATAATTTTATGAGGCTTTGGTTCCCACTTAAATCTATTTTAGCAGGTAGTCAACCTGTTAAGTTCAAAATGCATATCCTGGCTCACTTTAGTGGACTGCAGTTTCAACTGCAGTTCCAATGGCAGTTGAGTTAGCAAGTCTTTGCAGGAGGATCTTGCTAAACATAATGCACAGGACACCTTCCAGAGCAACATATTTTCTAGCCCCAGTAAGGCTGAGGATGAGATATCTTGGCCTGCAGGACTGATGGAGGCCACCTTACTGCAGGGGAAGGGCTTGGAACATAGCCTCTCACCACTTCTTCAGCTTTCCTCATGGTTTGACTTAAGAATAGGCAGCCCAGTCGCTCCGCTCCTCGGAACTAGGTGTTTCCGGCTCTTTTACTGAATTTGTAGGACTCAAATTCACTGCCATGTCCTCTGAAGAAGGGAAGCTCTTTGTTGGAGGGCTCAACTTCAACACTGATGAGCAAGCTCTGGAAGATCACTTCAGCAGCTTTGGGCCAATTTCTGAAGTGGTCGTTGTCAAGGACCGGGAGACTCAGCGATCCCAGGGTTTTGGCTTCATTACCTTCACCAATCCAGAGCATGCCTCAGATGCAATGAGAGCCATGAATGGAGAGTCTCTGGATGGTCGTCAGATCCGTGTGGACCATGCAGGCAAGTCAGCCTGTGGAACCAGAGGGGGTGCCTTTGGGGCCCGTGGGCGTGGTCGCAGCTATTCTAGAGGTGGTGGGGACCAGGGTTATGAGAGTGGCAGGTATGACAGTTGACCTGGAGGATATGGATATGGATATGGAAGGTCCAGAGACTATGGTGGCAGAAGCCAGGGTGGTTATGACTGCTACTCAGGAGGAAATTACAGAGACAATTATGACAACTGAGATGAGGCATGCACACCTAATATACACAAGGAATAAAACTTCTGATCCAGGATCGTCCTTCTAAGTGGCTGTATTTATAAAGAGTTTTGGAGCTGCACTGAAACATCTGTTTTAGTACATAAGCATATTTTTGGATTAAGTTCCCAACGTAGCTTGTTAAAGACTTTTTAGAAAGTCCTGTGTGTGTGTGTGTGTGTGTGTGTGTGTGTGTGTGTGTGTTTTCCCATTTAAAGACAAATTCTGTAACACTAGTTTGGGCTCTCAGGATTGGTTCTGGCAAAAAAACAATGTTTGACCAGACTTTTTTTTTCCCCAGAGATAATGTGCATCTAGGGACATTTTTAAAACTGGTTAGGAAGCAATTTCCAAATGTAACTACAAGAAATGAACATGATTACTTAGAGCTGTTTTTTACTGAAGATCACTGCCCTGGTTATGTAGATTTTTCTTAAAATACTTGTGAATGTCATATTTTTTTAATACTGGAAGAAAAAATATTCTGTTGTGTTTTCATGTAGCAATTAGGCTGTCCTTCATGAAGCTGATTAAAAAGATGAACCCTGAAAAACAAACAAACAAACAAAAAGAATAGGCAGGAGCCCTGGCAGGTAGCACAATGGATAAGGTGCCGACCTGTGAACCTGACAGTCTCTGGTTCGATTCCCCAGCCAGGGCACATAATCAGGTTGCAAGCCAGGTCTCCAGCCAGATCCGTAGTTGGAGGCAGGTGAAAGGCAACCATACATTGATCTCTCTTTCCCTCTCTGCCCATCTCCCTTCCTCTCTCTCTGGAAATAATAAATTAAAAAAATAACCTTAAAAAAAAAGAAGAACAGGCAGGATGGTAAGCATGTTTCTGCCATGTTGGGCCACCCATTTTTGGCCTTTGGCTTTCCTATAGCCAGTGTGTGTGTGTGTGTGTGTGTGTGTGTCAGTGGGGCAGGAACTCCCTGCTAGGATCTTCTTCCAGTCCTGAGGTCCCTAGCTAGCCTGATCTTGTCCACCTTTTCAAAACTTTTGGTAAGTGATTTGTAATTAGTGACAGGAATAAAATGGAATGAGCTCATCATTCTTGTCTTAACTTTTAAAGAACTGGAAGTACTTCATAACTTTAATTTTTTTCTTTTCCCAGCTAAGCTCGTTTCTCCCAAATTGCGATTTTCAACTTGATTAATTTGGTGTGTATTTTTCATGCTAGAGGCCCTTCTTTTAGAGATATGCTATTCTTTTGTCTTCTATTTGAAATTACAACTGTTAGAATAAAAATTGACTGGAAACTGGGTTGTGGACATTGCTTATTTACTTTGAGCTTCCCAGCAAGAGAACTGGGTGAGTCATTGGAGCTGCTGGTTTGAGTATCTCTAAGACATCTCTCTTAAGCTTGTCAGCTTCACAGATAATCAAAAATCTTCTCTTGCATGGCAGGGGCCTGATTGCAGGGTTCTGGCAGCTTAGGTGGAAGGTGCCTGTGTCTAAACATTCTGCATTAAATGTGTTCACTGTCTCCTAACCTTCCAATGTTGACACCCAGGCCCTAAACTGTGTTGGGGGATCACTTGCCTCACTCTGAAGAAAATTAAACTCCAGATTTCTGCAATAGGAAAGTATGTTAGTTCAGAGGTACGACACAGGGAGAAGACTTAGGGATATAGTAATTGCTTTCAAATAGTTCTCACCCCAAATCCTCCTAGGGTTAGCATTCCCTCTTATTGTCAGATCTAGATATACTGTTCTTTCTGAGAATTCTATGCTATAATGTAGATCCCAAGGTTCTCTTTGCAGCCCACTCAATTCCATTAGGTCAATTACTATATCTAGATCTGCTATCCAGCCATCAATCTTTTCTGTTAAGGTGTAACTTACCCACAGTAAAATTTATCTAATTATGCAAGTTTTGACAGCCATAGTACCACCACAGTCAAGCCATGAAAGTTTCATTGTCCCCAGTCCCCTCTTACAGTCAATATAAACTTTTGAAGCTTGCCCTATGCTTTAACCTCCCTTGATTGGTTTATTGTACCTGCAGCAGAGGATACACCTTAACCCAGATGTGAACTCACCCTCTTTTATTTTTATGGCCATCTAAAGTACCCTGACCTGAGGGAGATCTCAGTGTTTCTCCAAATGTTATCCTGTTCCTTCTAATGTTATCCCTGAACAATATCTCTCATCAGCACTACTTAACATTGATTGATAAGCTTTATGTGTATGCTATATGCCCTTAAGCTTACCACACTCAATAAAACACTTTGGAGGAAGGCTATCAAGGTTTTTGTCTCCCAGGACACTAGCCGGCCTTCCCCCTTTGCACAAGTTGCCTGGAAAGCCCTCCTCATCCGAGGCACTGAGCGATCTCTGTGGGTTGGGGATTCCCCACAGTTTTTAACTATGAATTCAACTTCTGTAATACATATAGGATGGCTTAGGTTATTTCTCTTGAGTTTCAGTACTCAATGTTGAAAAACATTGTCCTTTTCACTTGAGTTGTTGAATTTATGGGCATAAAGTTATTGGTAAATGTCCCCTTATTGTCCTTTCAATGCCTGTAGTAATGACCCTCCTTCATTTCTGACATTGGTGGCTTCTAATTGATTATTGTTTTACATGTATGAAGAATATTATTTGTTTTTGTATGCTACTTTACTGAATTTTCTTTCACTTTGTGATAGTTTCACATTGATTTTTTGTTATTGAGTTGTAAGATGTTTATCACATTTTTATACATCTTATCAAATATATTATGTACAAATATCTTCTCACAGTAGTGTACTGTCCTTTCACCTTCCTAAACGTGTTCTCTAAGACACAAAAGTTTTCCTTTTAAAGATATCCAATTTATCTATTTTCTTTTGCCGTTTATACTTTGGGTTTTATATCTAAGAAACCATTGCTTAACCCAAGGTCATGAAGATTTACTCCTATGTTTTCTTCTAAGTGTTTTTATAATTTTCGCTTTTACATTTAGGGAAATGATAAGTTTCTTTCTTTTGTGGATATCTAGTTGTCCCAACACCATTTGTTGAAAAATCTAATCTTTTGTTTTTTATTGCTTGGAATCTTTGACAAAAAAACAATTAGCCATAACTCTTAATTCTGTTCTGTTAACATATGTCTCTATCTATCCTCATGTCAGTTTCACAATCTTAATTACCATTATTTTGTAGTAACTGTGTAATCATGAAATGTAAGTCTTCTAGCCTTGTTTACTCCCCCAAGATTATTTTGGATATTCTGAATCCTTTTGCATATGATTTTTTGATCAGCTTGTTAATTTCTAGAGAAAGTCCAACTGGAATTTTTATAAGGATCGCGATCAACCTGTGGATTAACTTGGGGAGTATTACCATCCATATGGGTTGGATTGTGTTCCCCCAACTGATATGTTAAAGTCCTAATCCTGGTACCTAAGAATGTGATCTTATTTGCAAAAAGGGTCATTGTAGATATAATTAGATTTAAGATGAAGGCAAACTGGAATAGGGTGGATCCTTAATCCAACATATCTGATGTCTTTATAATAAGATGAGAGAGGAGCATACAGGGAGAAGATGGCCTTGTGAAGACACAGAAACACAGAGAGAGCACAAGGTGAAAGTGGAGACAGAAATTGAAGCAATGCATCCACAAGTAGAGGAATTCCTAGGATTGCCAGCAATCACCAGAAACTCAGGGAAAGACATGCAGCAGACATACCATAAAAGCCCTCAGGAAGATCCAAACCTGCAGGCAGCTTAATTTCAGACATCTGGTCTCCTGAACTATGAGAGAATCAATTTCGGCTGTTTTAAGCCACCACGTGTGTGGTAATTTGTTGCAGCATTTCTAGAAACTATTACAGATTTTGGTAACAGGAGTAGAGTCTGACAAGTTCAAAACATACAGGGTAGGCAAGAGTTGGAAATTGTGCCTGGAAATTGTGGCAAGAGTTGAAGTTACAGTCTTGAGACTGAAATCTGTAGGACAGGTTGGCCTAGTGGAAATTTGGGCAGTGTTCTCTGTTAGTCTGGAGTAAGGCCTTCTTCCTTCCCCAGGAAACCTCAGTCTTTGCTTCTGAGGCCTGCAGCTGACTGGATAATGCCCACTCACAAATCAAGGAGAACCTCCTTGACTTAAAGTCACTGAATATAACTGTTAATCACTTCTATAAAAGACCTTCACAGCAACATTGAAACAACACCTGAACAGTTGCTCCGAAGGTTGTGGATTATTGTTAAGCTGATTAACATTTAAACAACACCTGAACATTGGGTGCCATGGCCCAGTCAAGTTGATGTATAAAGTTAACCATGACAACCCGTTCTTTTCACCTCCAAAAAGGCAATAACCAAATCATTCTTCTGTGTAATATGGTACAGCCATTCTGAACAATGGAAAAACACTAGCCCTTTCCCCAAGAGAAGATGCAGAGCCCTTGGGCGAGATGCACTTTTCTACATCCTATAACGTGTGCACATATATGCTTGGATGTGCACACACATATACACATGCACACAAACATATTCGTAACAGAGGAACACTCATAACTATTACAGTCCCCTTTTTTTCAAATGGTCCTAGCTTTTACAGCTTTTCTCCCCCACTTCTCATTGCGTATTCCCTTTGCCCTCAGCAAGCACCTCCCCATGGCTTTTGCTTCCTGGGGGACCACACCTCTCCTGAAGGATCTGGGCCATCAACAGTCCCACCTGAGTTGGGGTGGTACAGTTTCATTGATTTTACTCGCAAGGCATGGTGACACTGCAGACTCCTTTGGTCCTTACCTCCTTCTTGGTCATCATCATCAGGATCAATTACTCAGCCAGCACAGCCTCTCCCTTTTTGTCTGTTGATTCAGAGGCATAAGGAGGCAAAATCAGCTGAGCAACAGCCTGACCTTGCCATTCATTGGTCTCATTGCTATGTTTCCATGGGCCAGGATTCTTTGCTGGGAGCTAAGACTCCCCAGACCAGGGTCAGGACAGTAATACATAATGTTAGCAGTATTAATTCTGGTCCCAGGACATTTGTTTTTATTTGTTTACACTTTTACTTTCATATACCAATTTTGAATATCACGATTTCTTACAAATGTTTAATTTCTTTGTTAATTGTTAAGAATTTTATCTTTTGTGATGGTGTTGTTAATGGAGTGACTTCTTAACTTTGTTCTGGATTATAGTATGCAAAAATGCAGCTGAATGTTGTGTATTGATCTCAGTCCTATGACCAGTATTAGTTACAACTTTCTTCAGTGGATTCCTTCGAATTTTTGTACCTATGAGACCATCTCATCTGTAAGTATAGATCATTTTACTTCTTCCTTTCCAATCAAGATGAAAGGTTTAAGTTTCTTTTATTTCTTTCTCTCATTAATTTTTTTTGGGGGGATCAGTTTTTATTTATTTTTTATTGTTGTAATACAATTGTTTCATTTTTTCCCCCATTGCTCTCCCCTTCCCCATCCTTCCCATCCCCTCTCCCACAGTCAATCCCCACCTCGTTGTCCATATCCATGGGTCTTTCACATTGGCTCCTCCACTAAACACTTCCCCTACTTATCCCCCTCCCCTAGTCACCATCATTCTGCTCCTTTTCCCCCATATCTCTGATTTCATTATGCTCATTTTTTAGTCTCCTGTATTAAGTGAGATCATATGGTATTTGTCTTTTGCTGCCTGACTTATTTCACTAAGCATAACACTCACCAGAACCATCCATACTACTGCAAATGGTAAGCGTTCCTTCTTTTTCTCTGGTGCATAAAACTCCATTGTGTAAATGTACCAAAGTTTTTTGATCCATTCATCCACTGAAGAGCACTTAGGTTGTTTCCAGCACTTGGCTATTGTAAATAGCACTGCTATGAACATAGGGGTGCATAGGTTCTTCTGAATTGGTGTTTCAGGGTTCTTCAGGTATAATCCTAGCAGGAATTGCAGGATCATAAGGCAGTTCTATTTTTAGGTTTGTGAAGAAGTGCTGTACTGTTTTCCATACTGGCTGCTCCAGTCTGCATTCCCCCCAGCAGTGTACTAGGGTTCCCTTTCCTCCACATCCTCGCCAGCACTTGTTTGGTGATTTGTTAATGATGGCCATTCTGACAGGTTTGAGGTGGTATCTCATTGCCATTTTAATTTGCATCTCTCTGATGGCTAGTGATGTTGAGCATTCTTTCATATATGAAAACCCACAGCCAACATCATTCTCATCTCATTTTGAACAAAAGTAGCAACATCTTTGTCTTGTTCCTGATCTTAGGGGGAGAACTTCCAGGATCTTAACTACAATGACAGCTATAGGGGGTTTCTGATGCTCTTTATCAGGTTGAGGGAATTCCCTTATATTCTTAATTCATTAAAGTTTTATATTTTTAAGATTTTGTTCTTTTTTCCCCCCTTTTTTTCTTTTTTTTCTTTTTTTATGAACTAAAAAAGAAATTTATTTATCGAGGGCAAGAGGATGCAAGCAATATAAAAATCAAAAGCTTATCTGGCTTTAATTAGCTTTTCTTTCTCTTGTCAAATGAGGGTGGGGTTTTATTTGTACATTTTCTAAGGGTCCCAATCTGCTCATGAAATCCATATACAGAGGGAAGCTGTGGGGCAGATTCCTTAAGTGAACCATTGGGAGAATTCGACCAGGGAGGAAGTAGCTGCTCATCTGCCTATTTCTTTCCTTTCTGCTTCATGTGTACTACAAAGTAGTCGTTGCAAGTGATGGTGAGCCCAGCAATTAGCGAAAAGAAGCTCTGGAAGCCCACTCTGCCATCTCGGCACTGGTCCAGGTCCTTCATTATTTTGTCTACGGCCAGAGGGTCTTTTTGATTTTCCAAAAATCCAGGGAATTCTTTTTCCATGAGTACTCTCAGGTCTTCCTTTGTTAAGTAGCCTTTATCCCCAGCAAATTTGTGAAACGTGAACATCATTGTTTCCATGGCGTGTTCCATTTGAGACGGCATTTTGGTGAGGTCTTGGCTGGAGGCGCAGCAGGATCGCGAGGCGGGCTGGGATGTGCTGCCAGTGAGGAGAGCGCCTCGGGCTGGCTCCCCCCTTTTTTCAATGTATGGTTGCCTTTCACCTGCCTCCAGCTAAGGACCTGGCTGAAAACCTGGCTTGCAATCTGGTTATGTGCCCTGACTGGGGAATCAAACCAGCATCCCTTGGGTTTGCAGGCCAGTACCAATCCACTGAGCCACACCAGCCAGGACTTATTCATTATTTTTAGGGAGAGGGTAAGGGAAAGAGGAAGAAAGGGAGAGAAACATTGATGTTTGGTTGCTGTTCACCTGCCTCTAGCTGGGGACCTGGCTGGAGACTTGGCTTGCAACCTGGGTATGTGCCCTGACTGGGAATCGAACCAGTGGCAGTTGTGTTTACCGGCTGGTGCTCAATCCACTGAGCCACACCAACCAGGGCTGAAGTTTATTTTTTAATCATGAAAAGGTGTTAGATTTTGTCAAATGCTTTTTCTGCATCTATGAAATAATCATGTGAGTTTTTTGCCTTTATTCTATTAGTACAGTTAATTACATAGATTAATTTTTGGATGTTAACCCACCCTTGCATCCCTGGGACAAATCCCATACTTGGTCATATTATATAATATGTTAATGTGTTATGGATTCACTTTAATAGCATTTTGTTGAAGACTTTTCTGTCTGTATCATAAGAAATAATGGTTCATAGTTTTATTGTGATTTTCCCCCCTGGCTTTAGTATTAAGGAAATACTAGCCTCAAAGAATAAGCTGAGAAGCATTCCCTCCTCTTCTATTTTTTTAAAATTTAATCTAATTTTATTGTTGTTGTATTACATCTATCCTCTTTTTGCTCTCCTCTGTCCTCTTCCCCACCCACCCACTCCCTCCAAAGTCAATCCCACACGTTGTCCATGTCCGTGGTTCTTCCATACTAGATTCTTGTCTAAACTTCTCCCCTTCTTTGCCTCTTCCTCCCACCTCCCCCAAACCCCCTTCCCCCTGCCCACTGAAGGCCTATTCATTGTATTCGTATATCTGGTTCTGTTTTGCTTGTTGTTTATTTTGTTCATTATTGTCCTGTAATGGGTGAGATCATATGGTATTTGTCCTCCACTGATTGGCTTATTTCACTAAGCATAATACTTTCTAGTTCCATCCATGTTGTTGCAAAGGTTAGGAGCTCCTTCTTTCTTTCTGCTGTGTAGTATTCCATTGTGTAAATGTACCACAGTTTTTTGATCCAATCATCCACTGATGGGCACTTAGGCTGTTTCCAGCATTTGGCTATTGTAAATAACACAGCTACAAACATAGGGGTACATAGGTTCTTATGAATTGGTGTTTCAGGATTCTTCGGGTATAGTCCAAGTAGTGGAATTGCTGGATGAAAAGGCAGTTCCATTTTTAGTTTTTTAAGGAAACTCCATACTGTTTTCCATAGTGGCTGCACCAGCCTGCATTCCTACCAACAGTGCACCAGGGTTCCCATCCTCTTCTATTTTTAAAAAGAATTTGTGAAGTGGTGGTGTTAATTTTTCTTTAAGTGTCTGATATAATTTACCACCAAAGCCATCTAGATCTGAGCACTTATTAGTGGGAAGTTTCTAAATTGCTAATTCAGTTTCTTTACTTGTTGTGGGTCAATTCTTATTTTGTATTTCTTCTTGAGTCAATTTAAAAATTGTCCAGTTCATCTAAGTTATCTCAATTGTTGTTGTAGTTGTTCTTAGTTTCCCTTCTCACTCTTTTAAAAAAATGATTGTATTTATTTATTTGTTTTCACAGAGGGGAAAGGAGGGAGAAAGAGAGGGAGATAAACACTGATGTGCAAGTGAAACATTGATCAGTAGCTTCTCGCGTGTCCCCACCTGGGGACCTAACCCACAGCCTAAGCATGTGCCCTTCCCAGGGATCAACTGGGTACCTTTCAGTTTGTGGGATAACACCCAAACCACTGAGCCACACACACCATCCAGGGCTCCCTTCTAATCCTTCTTATTGTTAGGGCCAGTAGTGGTGATTCCACTGTCATTCCTGTATTTAGTAGTTTGAATGTTCTCTTTGTTCTTCTTGACCAGTCCAGTTAAATCACATTGATTTTTTAGGTATGAAGATTATTTCAAGTATCAACAAGAGACCGTTCAAAAGTATTCTTTCCTAGTTCTTCAGGTTATTTTCTTCTGTCTGATGTTGGGTTAATAATTTCAGTGCTGGGTGATAGAGGCTTCGTTGCTTTATGGCGAATGAATCAGGGACTTTACCTCAGGAGATATGATGATTAAAGGGTGGAATGTATATATCTGTCATGAATATATACATCCATATATTCTTGTTTTAAGTGTTTTAATGAAAAATGAATTGGGCATTTAATGCAGTGTCTTGATTATTTTTCATTCTGTAGTGATGCAGCTTTGGTTACTATTTATTCTTTCACTCTTTCAATGGGTAATAAAATACATCTCTGGTTCCCACTTTTAGGTTGAGAGGGGAGATGCCATTCTAACATGCCGTGGCCTCCTTTAGGGCCCCCTTCTCATCACAAGCTGCAGTACTCGGTTCTCACATGGTTCCACTGGCTCTACTCCTTTGTCCCTCCAGAGGAACTGTGGGATCCTGTTGGTACAGGTCAAATGCAAAATTCCTAGGGTCTCTCATGTTGTAACCCATTCAGGGATCCATCATTATCTCAGAGGCAGTTGCTATGCAGTAAGTCCATTCTTGTTCATCAGCGACCCCTGAAATGTCTCGCAGCCCAGTGCTCAGCTCGGTACCACTAAGCCTTTGGAGGCTTACTGCACCAACGTCATGTTTTCGGGAGCTTGACACCCTGACCTCAGCTGGAGCACCCATGCCCATGGATGGCCTGCAGACAGTCTGTGCAATTCGCAGAAAGTAAAAAGCATTTGAAGAAGCTGCCCTGTTTGAAAAGGCAAGGGGATCAGGGTCTTGAGGAAGGTGGGTGAACCTCTCACAGTCCCCAGGGCCAAGGTGTCCACAGTACAAGGCCTGCATCCTTTTTGGGTTGGATGCAGGAGGCAGACCAGGCAACTCTTGTGGAGTTGCAATGACCCATCCACATGCAGGCAACATGGATGAAACATGGATATAACATGTTTCCATCCATCCCAAGCAGTTTGAGCCAGATCATCATTCTAACTGGTAGCCATTTCTATCCCTTAAGTATAACACCCTGGAAAGAAAGAAGGAGTATTCTTTGAGCTAGGGAGATAAGTGGGTTTGTCTGTCTCCTACACCCACAGCCTAGTCCTCAGGATGTCATGGCCAAGGACTGTGAGTTAATGCATGACTGAGAACAGCAGAAAACAGACCCTGAAGAAATCCAGACACTTGAATTAACAGCCAGAAATTGGGAAACAAATGTACTTATTATGTTCAAGGGGGAAAAATCAGGCTGGTAAATTTCTGCAACAACAGGAAACTATTTATTTGACACAGGATATTTAAAAAAGAACCAATAGCAACAAGAAAAATAAAGCACTTAGGTATAAACTTAACCAAGGAGGTAAAAGTCCTATACTCAGAAAACTACATAACATTGAAGAAAGAAATTAAGGAGGTACAAATAAATGGAAGCACATACCATGTTCATGGATGGGAAGAATTAACATCATTAAAATGTCCATACTAGCGAAAGCAATCTGTAGATTCAATTCAACCCCAATTAAAATATCAATGACATATTTCACAGGTAAAGAAAAAATACTTCAAAAACTTATATGGAGCCAAAAACAACCATGAATAGCCACAGCAGTCTTGAGAAAGAAGAACAAGGTAGGAGGAATCACAATACCGGACTTCAAACAATACTACAAGGCTACTGTCATCAAAACAACATGGTACTGGCATAAGAATAGACATGTAGATCAATGGAACAGAATAGAGAGCCCAGAAATTAACCCAGGACTCTATGGTCAATTAATGTTTGACAAAGGGGGAAGAAACATAAAATGGAGTAAAAACAGCCTCTTCAACAAGTGGTGTTGGGAGTACCGGTCGGGGACATGCAAAAAAATAAAACTAGACCACAACTTACACCATACACCAGAAATAAATTCAAGATGGATAAAGGACTTACACATAAGCCATGATACCATAAAAGTCCTAGAGGAAAATATAGGAAGTAAAATTATAGATATCCTATGCAGAAATATGTTTACTGATACTTCTTCAGGGGCAAAGGAAATGAACAAATAAACAACTGGGACTACATCAAACTGAAAATTTTCTGTTCAGCTAAAAAGAGCACCAGCAAAATTAAAAGGGAACCAACTGTATGGGAAAACATATTTGTCAATATACCTCAGACAAGGGTTTGATCTCCAAAATATATAAAGAACTTATGTGACGCAACACCAGAGAGACAGACAGCCCAGTTAAAAAAATGGGCAAAGGACCTGAACAGATGCCTCTCTGAGGAGCACACACAAAGGCCCAAAGGCATATGAAAGAGTACTCAACATCATTAGCCATCAGAGAGATGCAAGTTAAAACCACAATAACATACCACATCACACCTGTCAGAATGGCAATCATCAACAAATCAAAAAACAACAAGTGTCAGCGAGGATGTGGGTCAAAGGGAACCCTGGTGCACTGTTGGTGGGAATGCAGACTAGGGTAGCCACTATGGAACACAGTATGGAATTTCCTCCAAAATCTAAAAATGGAACTGGCCTTTTGATCCAGCAATTCCACTATTAGGATTATACCTGAAGAACCCCGAAACTCCAATTCAGAAGAACCTATGTTCCTAGCAGTGCTATTTACAATAGCCAAGTGTTGGAAACATCAGTGGATGAATGGATCAGAAAAATTGGTACATTTACACAATGGAATACTACAGAGCAGAAAGAAAGAAGCCCCTAACTTTTCAACAACATGGATGGAACTGTAAAGTATTATGCTTAGTGAAATAAGCCAGTCAGTGAAAGACAAATACCATATGATCTCACCCATTACAGGACACTAATGAACAAAATAAACAAACAAGCAAAACAGAACCATAGACATGACTACAAGGAACAGACCTTCCGTGTCCAGAGGGGAGGGAGGGGAGAAGGAGGCAAAGAAGGGGAGCAGTTTAGATAAGAACCTAGTATTGGAAGAACCATGGACATAGACAACATGTGGGATTGACTTTGTGGGGGAATGGATGGGTGGGGAAAGTTACAGAGGGGAGCAAAAAGGGGATGGTTATAATACAACAATAAAAAAAAAAAATTAGCTTAGCCCTGGCTGGTGGCACAGTGGATAAGGCATTGGGCTGTGAACCCAAAGATCGCTGGTTTGATTCCCAGCCAGGGCACATAACCACGTTGCAAGCCAGGTTGCAAGCCAGGTCCATAGCTGGAGGCAGGTGAAAGGCAACCATACATTAATGTCTCTCTCCCTCTCTCTCTTCCCCTCTCTTTGAAAATAATAAATAAAATCTAAAAAAAATTTTTTTTAATAAAAATAAAAACAACCTAAGCAAACAACAGAACAGGAACAGAATTATAGGTATAGGGGTCATATGGAGGGTTATCTGTGGGGAGGGGGAAAAGGGAGAAAGAGAGAAAAGGTGCAGGGATTTAGAAGCATAATTGATAGGTACAAAATAGGGGGATGTTAAGAATAGCAGAGGAAAGGGTGAAGCCACAGAACTTACATGCACAATTCTTGGACATGAACTAAAAATGGGGAGGATTGCTAGAGGTAAGTTGGGTACCAGGTGGAGGTGGCCAAGGGGGAATAATGGGACAATTCTAACAGCATAATCAATAAAATATATTTAAAAAATAAGGGTAACTTTTGGTTTCTTGTCTGGCATATGAAGAGCTACAAAAGGCGCTCTATCATCACAATCATACAAAAGCTGAACAAACTGAAAATCAACAACTCCTCTTTGGTCCTTCAGGGAAATGAAGTCATAGGGCAAACCCCCAAAACTGTGGAGACAGAGGTGAACCCAGGAAATCACAACTTACCAGAGCAGAAACACACAACCAGAAGTGCCCTGGGGACCAGTGTTGGGCAGGAAGACCTGAGCTATAACTGACAAATGCTGGAGCCTCAGTGTGAACAAGATTGGGAGTCCAAAACTCCAGCGGGCCCCTACACTTCTGTGATTTTTGTCTCCAGGAGGGACACCAGGTCCTCCCACTGAAGATGGGAGAAAAATCCCCTCCTGTTTCAGGTGAGGTTCTGGGGGAAGTAGCCATTGTGAATATCAGAACATCTGTTCTTCTTACAAGGCTTACCCTCAGGATAAACCATCCCCCCTCCCCCAGAGTCTGACCCACCTGGGGGAAGGCAATTTGCTCCCCACCCTTTTGCCTTCCTGGTCCCACTTATGGGGGTGCTAAGGAGCACATGTGGAGGTAACAGCTAAATATACAGGCCCACAAATCCTGAGATTCGCTCATAGGTCTGTGAGGTGCTCTCCTGCCACATACCTCACCAGCACATTGAAATGGCTCCTGGGTAATAAGAAAAATAATTTTAAGAACTGTGCTTTCCAGACAATATTTAATAAATCCTTAGGGAAGCTCAAAAATCAAAGAGATGGGTGAGGCAAAATAAGGACCCCACAAGCAAGTCTATCCTCTATTAAGACAACTACGGCATCAAGTAAACCAAACCTCACACTAAAGATTGTTTTTTGTTTTTTGTTTTTTGTTTTAAATCTGAAGATTGTTTTTACCTCACTTCCATGTCAGCTTTAACAAAAAGTGTTACAAGGCATACTAAAAGGCAAGAGCACAGTTTTAAGAGACAAAACAAGCATCAGAACAAGACTCAGATATGGCCAAGATACTGGAAAGATGAGATGAACAATTTAAAACAACTGTGATTAACATGCTAAGAGCTCCAATGGATAAAGTAGACAGTGGGCAGAAACAAATGGAAATGTAAGCAGCGATGAAAATTCTAAGAGAGAATGAAAAGGAAATGCTAGGTATCAAAAAATCGTAATAGAAATGAAGACTGCCTTTGATTGGCTCATTAGTAAACCATCACAGCCAAGGGAACAATCAATGAGCCTGAAGATATGTCAATAGAAACTTCCAAAACTGACATGCAAAGAGAAAAATGAAAAGGAACAGAAAATCCTAGGCCACTGGTGGGCAAACACAAGGCCGGAGAGCTGAATCCAGCCCTCCACCTTGTTTTATCTGGTCTGGCACCTTTGGCCCGGCACCTTGTTTCTACCCGGCTCACTTAACTGTTAAGGAGTAGTTACATTTATTCAGTCCTAAAATTATATTCAATCCTTTGAAGGCAATGACAAGGCTGATGTGGTCCCTGGTGAAAATGAGTTTGATACCCCTGCCCTAGACCTTTGGGAGAATCAAAAAAGATGTAACAGGCCCTGGCAGGTGACACAGTGGATAAGGCACCGGCCTGTGAACCGAAAGGTCACTGGTTTGATTCTCAACCAGGACACATAACCAGGTTGCAGGCTAGGTTGCAAGCCAGGTCCATTGCTGGAGGCAAGTGAAAGGTAACCATACATTGATGTCTCTCTTCCTCTCTGCCTCTCCCCCTTCCCCTCTCTCTTAAAATAATAAATACAATCTTCAAAAATAGAAAAAAAGTGTAACATATACACAATAGGAATATCAGAAGGAGAGAAAAGAACAGAAGAAATAATTATAGGAATAATGACTGAGAATTTTCCAAAACTAATACTAGACATCACAATGCAGATCCAGGAACCCCAGAGAACATCAAACATGATGAATACCAAAAAAAGTCTACACCTGGACATATTAAATTCAATTCAGCAGAAAATTAAAAACAGAAAAAGTCTTGAGGAAGAAGTGAAACTGCGGCACGAACATGGGGAAGCAAAAGAAAACAAGGAAATATGCCACCATGAAGTGAATGCTTAGTCTGAGAGATCAGAGACTTAAAGAAAAGGATAGATTAAAACCTGAAAAGAAAGAAAAAAAAGATCCTAGTGCCCTCAAGGAAGAAGTCCCCAAATACGCTTCCTGCTTATTCTTCCAATATAACACACAACTGGGCACACCTTACCACATCCTGGTTGATACCAATTTTATCAACTTTTCCATTAAGGCTAAACTGGACTTGGTGCAGTCAATGATGGACCATCTCTATACCAAGTGTATCCCTTGTATAACTGACTGTTTCATGGCTGAAATTGAGAAATTGGGGCAGAAATATCAAGTAGCTTTAAGGATCACCAAGGATCCAAGATTTGAACGATTACCATGCACACACAAAGGAACCTATGCAGGTGACTGTTTAGTACAGAGAGTAACTCAGCATAAGTGTTACACTGTGGCCACAGTTGACGGGACCTTAAACAAAGAATCAGGAAGATACCTGGAGTTCCCATCATGTACATTTTTAACCATAGGTACAACATTGAGCGGATTCCAGATGATTATGGAGCACCTTGGTTCTAAACTTAAAGTTCCTCTGCTTTCCTTCCATTAACTTTCACTGTTGCCAGTTTATTAGACACTTTACACAATGAGTTATTATTGCTCCACTCACCCATTTGCTCTGTTATGAGCTGAGTATCCTAAAAGACACTCACTTCTTGATGTTGTTTTGAAAATGATATTTTGTATCACTTTAATATTTGTTACATCTTTTTATAAATCAAATAACTGCTCAGAAAAAAAAGTATTGAAAGGAGTCAGAGGAAAAAACCTTACAGAAGAGCAAGGGTAAGAATTACATTAGACTTTACAAAACATGCAAGCAAAAGAGTGAAAGAAAAATATTAAATATATATATATATATATATATATATATAAGAAATCTTACTGACTTAGAATTCTATATTCAGTAAAATTATCCTTCAAGAGTAGAAAGTGGAAATAAGAGCTTCTGCAAAAAAAACCCAAACAACCCAGATAATATGTCACCAGTAGACTTAGATTGCAATTAATATTACAGAAAACTTTTCAGAAAAAAAAGAAAATTATATATATATATAATATGTCAATATATATATATAATATAATATATATATATAATATGACTATATATATATGTCAAAAGCTTGTATCTATATAAATAATGGAGAAGGAATAAAGGCAAAATAAAATATTTTAAACATTATTCACAGTACCCAATAATGATAACCAGAAGGCAGTGAATAATATATTCAATGTGCTGAAAGAAAAAAAAAACTATTGGGGATTCCAAGATGGCAGAGGAGTAATGGGAGCTACACCAATCTCCTCCTGAAACCAATATAGAATTACAACTTAATTTGGAGAAGTCATCCAGAATAACCAACAGAACACCAGCTGGAGAGAAGCCCTATAACCATGGACAGAGCAGAAGAGGTCACTACATCAGAACTTGATTGTTACAGAGTGGGAGAAAGCCAAAATCCCCCACTCTTTACAGCTTGGGGATGTGATACTGAAGTACATCCATTTTTTCTGAAAGTTACTTTGCATATCTATGGCTGGTAGCTAGTGTCTTGGTTATGCAAATGATTGGATAAACTTCTTCCCCCAAGAAGATGGGAGGAGTTTTTGACTATTGAATGGTAAGGAAAGAATCTACAGGGCTACTCAAGATTTCACAGGTGGCCATGACTTGTCACCTTACCACTGCATCACAGTCTGCCATCAAGGCTTAAAATAGGGGAGCAGAAACACAGTCTCTCTCTCTCACTTGGATGGATATGCAGACAGTCTCTCTCTCACACACACACCCCCTCAGATGGAGTCACACTCAGTCTCTCTCTTTCCTGGAATGACCCACAGACAGACCTGTGGCCTGAGAACTCACCTGATTTGGAAGTTGGGGGGCATTAGTGGGGGAAGAGGGAGATATGCTGCTTGCGCAGAGATAGGGAATTACACGTGGTTTAAGAGCTGGGGAGTGTGTGCAAGATCCTCCCCTAATTGGGTGTAGCAGCTGCCAGGAACTGTGAATTTATAACTGGAATGCTAAGTTGTGAACTGTTGGATTTCTGAAAGATGGTATCTTTTGCTTGTCTGTTTGAAAGCTAGCCTAAATGGGCAGGACTGTATATTTTGGGTGATTTTAAGGGGAGCGGGATTTAGCAGCATAATTGCACCATTAATATAAATCTCTATATTCCTCAAATAAACAAAAATCTTTCCTTTTCACCAAACTCTGTTATTAAGAGTCATTCCTTGTGGTGGGCAAATGGGCCCATTAAAACTGAGGATCCCCTGCCCAAAGGATCCTATTACATGACTGGTAGGAATTGTGGACATATCAGAGGGCTGGCTGGGCTCACACAGATGGCAGCTGAAAGGACAGAGCTGGGAGTTCCACCTAAGAATGGTGGGTTCTCCACGCTCAGAGCTGGGCTTCCCAGACTATAGCAACACAGCTAGAGTAAAACAGCATCCAGCTATGAAAAAAAAAAAAAAAAAAAAAAAACGGTTTGCTAATCTGATATGGCTAAAGACACAGAATTACTAAAGTGACCACCCATGAAAATACTTTGGTACCCACTTACCCTGGGCACCAGCAGAGGGAGGACAGAGTGGACTAGAGACTCTTAAGGAGGATACGGAGTAGTGGCTTTGAGGAGAGAAAAAAGAGAGCAGCTGATGGGGTCCCATTGCTGACTCACCACCCACACCGCAGCCTGTGCCAAGTGGACATCATAGCCCCACCCATTGGAATGAATCTGCCCTGCCCAGCCATCTTGAGCCTGGCTGCTGCTCAGATTGATTGGATTACAACTAAATCAATCTGTCCTGCTGAGCAGTTCATGAGCCTGGTGGCTGATCACAGATTGACTGGATTACAACTGAATTAATTGGCCCTGCCCAGTAGCACCTAAAGTGACCACTGATCACAGACTGATAGGATTACAACTGAACTAATCTGTCCCACCACCCATACCTGCACCCTACAGTTGAGCAGAGATTAATTGGATTAAAAACTGAAGCACACAGACAAAGACAGTGGATTTCTGCTTGGCTCCAACAGGCTGACTAGGCCTAGACTATGGAATGATTTGAGGTCACCAGAGGTGGATCCAGGAAGTAAAGAAAGTGCACCTCTACATGACAGAAGGTCACATCACAAAGACAGGAACTCAAAAAAGCCCAATCTAAAAGGCAAACACCAACAAGAAGAGACACCTAAAAATGGGGAGAAAAAGAAACAGTCCATCACTGATTTAATTTTTAAATTAAAAAAAATAGAACCAAATAGAACATCCAGAAATGCAAAATAAAAAATCAGAATTCATTGAATGGCTTTAACAACAGTTTTAGACATAGATGAGGAGACACTTTCATGGATGAGAAGATGAATCAGAAGAAACTGCCTGGAATGGGAAGGGGGAAAAAAAAAGGAAAATTGAGAAAATCAGCATGAATTGACTTTACATATGTGTGTATTTTTAAAAGAAAACATGCTACTTTTGTTTTAAATAAAATAATAAGAAAAACTTCTACTTTTGGCTAAAACAGAGTAATAGGGGTCAGATTTATCTTTCATGTAAAACAACCAAATATATAAAAAGTGCCCTGGCCCAGTGTCTCAATTGGTTGGAGTTTTGTCTCATACACCAAAAGAAGGTTGTGGGTTTGATCCCGGGTTAAAGCAAGTACAGGAGGCAACCAATTGATGTTTCTCTCTCATATCGATGCCTCTCTCTCTCTCTCTCTCTCTTTCTCTCTCTCTCCACCTCCTTCCCACCCTCCCTCTCCCTCCTTCTTTCCCTTTCTCTAAAATCAATAAACATATCCTCAGGTAAGGGTTAAAAATATATAAAAAGAATAAACATAAGACACTGGTTTTCAAGACATGAATATCAGGCAATGAATGGTGTAATTCCTGATAAACAGAATTAGCCTTATTTTTGTTTCAACTTCCAAGCAAATAGAAGAGACCAAAGTGGTTCCAGATCTCAAGACAGAGAGAGAGCCTTGTTCCCGCAGGTGCTCAGCTGAATCTGATCAGCTTGAGCATGTGAGAAAACTGCCCAAAGATGGGTAAAGAAACTCCTGAATGAAAGGTGCCCCATGCTTATGCTGAGCTGGGGACAGTGCCTGTTTCCCCAGCCTCAAAAAGTTCCTGGTACCTAAGGCACTGGGTAGAGAGCGCATGAAGTTCTCACCTCAGCAGCAAGGAATAATTAACACTAGGCTGAGCACTGCCCCAAACCTATCTGACAAACCATAAAAGCAATACCCAAAAGATCTATTTACATTAAAGTAACTTAAATGCATCCCAGATCAGAAAATGTGTAGGAACCAAAAATATCCAGCGCTGATAAGGTAAAAGTCACAATGTCGGGTATCTGCTCAAAGGGAACTGGGCATGCAAAGAATCAAGAAAACGCAACCCCTTAATGAGAATTTCTTAACAAAAAAAGTTGATGAGGATGTGGAGAAACGAACTTTTGTGCACTGTTGGTGGGGATGTAAAATGGTATGACCACTATGAAAAGTAATAAAGCAGTTGCTCAAAAACTAGAGATAGAATGACCATATGTTCCAGCAATTCCTTTTCTAAGTATATGCCCAAAAGGTTTGAACAAGACAATGAAGGGTTATTTGTACAATAGCATTATTCACAGTAGCTCAGACAAGGAAGGAATCCCAGTGTCCATTGATAGATAAGTGGATGAACAAAATGTTCATCCATATCATGAAATATTATTCAGCCTTAAAAGGAAGGATACAAGCCCTGGCTGGTAGCACAGTGGATAAGGTGCCGGCCTGCGAACCCAAAGGTCGCTGGTTCGATTCCCCAGTCAGGGTACATAACCAGGTTGCAAACCAGGTCTCCAGCCAGATCCATGGCTGGGGGTAGGTGAAAGGCAACCATACATTGATGTTTCTCTGTTTCTCTCCCTTCCTCTCTTTCTGGAAATAATAAATAAAATCTTTTAAAAAAAAAGGAAGGATACAGGCCACAACATGAATGAAACTTGAGGACATTGTGAAATAAGCCTATGACAAAAAGATAAGTGTGTATTTCTATTTATATGGAATCCCTAGGGTAGTCAATGTCATAAAAACAATCAGTGGTGATTAATAGAGGCTAGGGACAGGGGACAATGAGCAATTATTATTTAAAGGCTATAAAGTCTTTCTTATCTTTTTTGCATGTTTTTAGATTACTTTTTATCCCCCTTATACTCCCCACCCCCAGCTATAGTCTCAATTTTGCAAAATTGAAAGAGTTCATGGTGGTGATGGTTACACAATAATGGGAATATAATTAATACCACTAAACTGCACACTAAAGAATAGTTAAGCTAGTAAATTTTATGCTACACCACTACAAAAAATTGGGGAGAAAAACAAAGTTCTTATATGTGCTACAACAGAAATCAGGCTTTAAAAATTATCTCAAGAGCCTTGTTCCAGAGACAGAGAGAGGAAGCTCCTTACTGGGCCAGAGGCAGAGGAGGAGAGACCTGCAGGGAGCAGAAACAGGGGAGCGGGGTAGTACAACGACCTGAGCTGTGAGTGGGACAGAAACTGTGGCACTGCGCCACTGGGGAGAGGGTGACTTGGAGCCCCTGCGAAGTGGGGAGGCCCAACACTGTGCCTTCACATCGGCACACAGGCTCCCACAAAATCTGGAAACTGCGAGCCAGGAACTTGTAGCTGGTGCAACTGGCATGCCCACTGCAGACAACAAAGGCCTCCATGAGGAGCTGGAGGGAGAGGAGTAGCGTTAGCCGGTGGACTGCACTGAGGACCCTCTGGGGAGCCAGGCAAGCATCACAGAGGCAGTGGTGAAAAACTCCTCAAAGAGCTGGACTGCTTGGAGTGTTAGTCTTAGCCCAGGGGAGACAGGTGCTGTTAGCGGACAGGGGCTACCTCCTCTAGGAGCTGCGGGGGTAGGGCCAGCCATCACAGGAGCCAGAGAGGTTGCAGGCTACCCCACATTGGAACCAGGTGCCCATCCCAGGCAGAAACCTCCTCCAGGAGCTGGAGGGGGAGGAGCAGCCATAGACACCACAGAAGCATCCTGCAGGTCTTCACACAGCACCAGTGAGAGAAGTGAGGGCCCAAAAACACCAGCAGCACAGAAACCCAGCTAGGCTACTGGAGGTCCAGCCTACCTGAGGTCTGACACTCAGAATCAGTCCTGACTGTGACAACCATAGGCCCTGCCACTCCAAGACCACACAGCTAGACTGTAAACTTCAGAGACCTGACCATGAAAAAGAGGCAGACTCAGGAAATGGATCGCTGCTAATCTCAAGCACCTCAGTTACACCTAGAGCTACATGAACTATTAATCCCTTACATATCCTTTACAAAAGTTACTTCCAAGCTTCACAATTAGTGCATTTTAAGTAAATACTGTTTAGACCATAGTGTATCCCAACTCACATATTTTTACTCCTCCCCTATCTCAATCCACCTAAATACCCAAGACCCTACTCTTTCTCTTCATAAAAAGTCTACTCACTCTCCTGCTCATTCTCAGTCCTCAATCTAAGTATTCCTCCCCTCTCCAGCTGCCTAAACCCTTTCTTTCTTTCTTTCTTTCTTCTGCTAAAAGCACACAGATCCTGACTCCACCTGGACCAGTCAGGGATCATTAAGGTGAACAGGGAGGTAGATGTGACAACTATATATATATATAGGTTTATTCTGTTCACTAGTACTTGAGGCTTTCTGATTCTCCCTCTCCTCATTCCTATAGAATAGGTAAGTTGGTTTTCTCTCTCATATCCCTGCTATCATTGCTACTCTTCAGCACCCTTCAAAATTATCTATACTTTAGCCAACTTAATCATTTTCCCCCTCATACAACAGTCTTAATATATCAATATCCCTATTAAGACTGGCTCAGTTGCAGCTGAGGGTGTGATCAAGAGTGGGGGTTACCTTGGAGGGTATGGGTATATAGTTATGTTCATAGGCAGTCGAAAGGGGGAGTTAAAAAGAAAGACATCTCTCAAGGTCGGTTATTTTGCCTGGACTGGTGGTTTTGTATTAGCAGCAGCTGAAAAACAGTATATGAGAAAGGATAGAAGGAGTGTCTATCAATCAGCCAACTGGAAGGAAAGAAGCAACATACACAACCAATCCAAAATACAACCAGAAAGCCCAAGTTAACGACATAAAGGCCACTCCAAGGGCAACAAGTGGAGAAAGTCTAGGAGACTGCAACACTGAACTCCACAAAGGCAGGGAAGCAAAGGAGATTAATCCAAGACAAAAAACAAGCAACAACAGACACCCAACATGGGGGAAGAAAAGAATCAGTCCATCACCAAAAGGAAAGGAAGAATCCCTAGAAAGATCACTAAATGAAACAGAGCAAACAAACTATCAGATATGGAATTCAAAATAATGATAATAGAGAAGCTCAATGAGCTCAGCCAGCTCAAAGAAAACCACAGATAACTCCAGGGGAACTACAAAAACTCCAGGGAAGCTACAAGGAACTTACTGAGAACTACATCAGCATCAAAAAGGACATAGAAACCATCAGTAAGAGCCAGGAGGAAATGAAGAATACAATTTCCAAATTGAAGAATACAGTAGAAGGAATCAGAAGCAGGCTAGAGAAAGCAGAGGTTCAGATTAGCGAACTGGAGGTCAACGCAGAAAAAAATTCCCAGACAGTGCAACAAAATGAAAGACTGAAAAAGAATGAAGAGGTTTTAAGAGAGCTGCAGGATAACATGAAACACAATAATATCCATATCATAGGGATACCAGAGGAGAACAGAGGAGAAGAGAAACAAGGAACAGAAAACCTGTTTGAAAAAGTAATGACAGAAAATTTCCCTAACTTGAAAAGGGAAAACACCACCCAAGTTCAGGAAGCAAAGGTGGTCCCAATGAAGATGAACCCTAACAGACCCACTCCAAGACCCATCATAATTAAAATGGCAAGTGTCATGGGCAAACAGAGAATCCTAGAAGCAGCAAGAGAGAAATGACTAATAACATATTAGAGGGTTCCTATAAGGTTATCAACTGATCTCTCAACAGAAACACTACAAACCAGAAGAGAATGACAAAAAAATTTTAAATAATAAGAAAAAATTTAAAAATAATCCAAGCAATGAAAAAGAAAGGCCTGCAACCAAGACTACTCTAACCAGCAAGGCTCTCATTCAAAATAGAAGGTGAAATAAGGAGTTTCCCAGACAAAAGAAGGCTAAAAGAATACTTCTCCATCAAACCAGCACTGCAAGAGATGCTAAAGGGTCTGCTTTAAAAAGATGAAGAAACAGCCCTGACTGGTGGCACAGTGGATAAGGTGCCGGCCTGCGAACCCAAAGGTCGCAGGTTTGATTCCCCAGCCAGGGCACATAACCAGGTTGCAAACCAGGTCTTCAGTCAGGTCTGTGGCTGGAGGCAGGTGAAACACAACCATACACTGATATCTCTCTCCCTTCTCCTCTTTCTAAAATAATGAAAAAAATCTTAAAAAAAAAAGACGAAGAAACACAGACAGGAAGAAACACAGGTACAAAGGGGGAAAATGTCAGTGAAGAAGTACCTACCAATAATAATCTTAAATATAAATGGATTAAATGCCCCAATCAAAAGACATAGGGTAGCTGAACAGATAAGAAAACATGACCCACACATATGCTATCTACAAGAGACCCACCTCAGAACAAAAGATTGACACATACTGAAAATGAAGGGATGGAAAAATATATTTCAAGCTGGGGTACATGAACATGAAAAAAAGGCTGGGGTAGCGATACTTGTATCAGAAAAAATGCATTTTACAATGAAGAACATAAAAAAAAAAAAAGACAAAGAAGGACATCACATAATACCTAAGGGAACAATCCAGCAAGAAAATATAATCCTTGTAAACATCCATGCACCCAACATAGGAGCACCCAAATATATAAGGAAAATTTTGGAGGACCTCAAGAAGGATATTTACAACACACCAATAGTAGGCTATTTTAATACCCCATTATCAACAATAGACAGATCTTCCAAGCAAAAATAAAACAAACAAACAAAAAAAAAAAAACACCAAGGAATATTGTGGTATTGAACAACAAGCCAGATGAAATGTACTTAACTGATATGTACAATACCTTTCACTCCAAAATAGCAAAATACACTTCTTTTTCAAATACACATGGAACATTCTCCAAGATAAACCACATGGTGGGACACAAGACAACCCTCCACAAATTCAAGGAAGTTGAAATCATACCAAGCATCTTCTCACATCACAATGGCTTGAAATTAGAAACCAGCCTCAAGCAAGAAACCAAAAAACATTCTAATTCATGGAGATTGAATGACATGCTATTCAGTAATGAATGGGTTAACAACGAGATCAAAGAAGAAATCAAAAAAGATTCTGGGAACAGATGAAAACAGACAGAACACACAACAGCCAAAAACCTATGGGACACAGCAAAGGCAATCCTGAGAAGGAAGTGCATAGCAATACAGGTCTACCTAAAAAGGTTAGAAGAATCTCAAATAAACAACTTAACTATAAAGCTACAAGAACTAGAAGAGCAACAACAAACAAAACCCAGAGCAAGTAGAAGAAAGGAAATAATCAAGATCAGAGCAGAATTAAATGATAGAGAGACTAAAACTACAATTCAAAGGATCAATAAATCCAGGAGCTGGTTCTTTAAAAAGATAAACAAAATTGATATGCCTTTAATCAGACTCATCAAGAAAAAAAGAGAGAAGACCAAAATAAAAAATATATCAGAAATGACAGAGGAGAAATCACAACCAATACCATAGAATACAAAGGATTGTAAGAAATTGCTACAAACAACTATATGACAAGAAATTTGACAACCTGATGAAATGGACAAATTTCTGAAAATGTATAAGCTTTCAAAACTGAATCCAGAATATGCAGAAAGCATATTGAAGCAGTAATAAATAAAACTCCCAGCGCACAAAAGCCCTGGATTGATGGCTACACAGGTAAATTTTACCGAGCATTAAGGGAAAAACTAACTCCTATCCTCAACCTAGTCCAAAAAATCCAAGAAGAGGGATGATTCCTAAACTCTTTCTATGAGGCCAATATTATTCTGATCCCAAAACCAGGTCAAGACACAACTAAGAAAGAGAACTACAGGCCCATATCACTAATGCTAAAATTCTCAACAAAATATTGGCAAACCAGATCCAGCAAGACATTAAAAAGATCATACACCATGATCAAGTGGGATTCATCCCAGAGATTCAAGGATGATATAATATTCTCAAATCAATAAACATAATACACCACATAAACAAAATGAAAGACAAAAATCATATGATCATATCAACAGATGTTGAAAAAGCATTTGATAAAGTATAGCATCCATTTATGATTAAAAAAAAAACAAAAACTGAGCAAAATGGGAATAGACAGAGCATACCTCAACATAATAAAGGCCATATATGAGAAACCTGAAGCCAACATCATACTCAATGGGCAAAATCTGAAAGCTTTCCCCCCAAAATCAGGAATAAGACAAGGCTATTCACTCTCTCCACTTCTGTTCAACATCATTTTGGAAGTTCTAGCCATAGCGATCAGACAAGAAAAAGGAATCAAAGGCATCTCAATTGGAAAGGAGGAAGTAAAATCGTCATTATTTGCAGATGACATGATAGTGTGCATACAAAGCCAAATAGACTCCACCAAAAAAACTACTTGACCTAATAAGGAAATTTAGCAAAATATCTAGATATGAAGCCAATATTCAGAAATCAAAGACATTTTTGTATACTAACAATGAAACATCAGAGATGGAAGCTAGAAAACAAATCCCATTTACTATAGCAACAAGAAAAATAAAGTACTTAGGAATAAACTTAACCAAGGAGGTAAAAGACCTGTACTTGGAAAACTACAGAACACTGAAGAAAGAAAATCAAGAAGATACAAATAGGGCGAGTGGATGGGTGGGGAAGGGGACAGAGGGGAGTTAAAAAAGGATAGATGTAATGCAACAACAATAAAATCATATATATATATATATATATATATATATATATGTATGTATGTATGTATACACACAAAAAAAGATACAAATCAATCAAAGCATATACCATGTTCACGGATGGGAAGAATTAACATTATTAAAGTGTCCATACTACCCTAAGCAATTTATAGATTCAGTGCAATCCCTATTAAAATACCAATGACAGATATCTAGAAAAAAATACTTCAAAAATGTATATGGAGCCAAAAACAACCAGGAATAGCCACAGCAACCTTGAGAAAGAACAAAGTAAGAGGAATCACATTGCGGATATCATACAGGATATCAAACCATACTATAAGGCAACTGTTATCAAAATAGTCTGGTACTGGCTTAAGAATAAACATACAGATCAATGGAACAGGATAGAAAGCTCAGAAATAAACCCAGGACTCTATGGTCAATTAATATTCAACAAAGGAGGAAGGGACATAAAATGGAGTGCAAATATCCTCCTCAACAAATGCTATTGAGGGAACTGAACAAGGACATGCAAAAAAATAAAGCTAGACCACCAACTCACACTATACAGCAGAATAAACTCAAGATGGATAAAGGACTAAAACATAAGCTGTGACACCATAAAAGTCCTAAAGGATAACATAGGCAGTAAAATTTCAGATATCCACACAGCAATATTTTCACTGATACTTCTCCAAGGGCAAGGAAATAAAAGAACAAATAAACAAAATGGACTATATCAAATTGAAAAGTTTCTGCTCAGCTAAGAAAACATCAGTAAAATGAAAAGGGAACCAGACATATGGGAAAATACAGGGTGCATGTGATCAATGAGCAATAACCTTGCATTTCCTTATATCTCATGCTTATTAATTTTGAAAAACTATCTTTCTAAGGCTATGATTTAACATCATTGTTTCAGATATAAAGTATTAAATTCTGAGAGCAACCATCATGTAAAAAAATATAAAAAAACAGATAAACCGGCCCTGGCTGGTAGCACAGTGGTTAAGGCGCCAGCCTGCGAACCCAAAGGTCGCAGGTTCGATTCCCCAGCCAGGGCACATAACCAGGTTGCAAACCAGGTCTCCAGCCAGGTCTGTGGCTGGAGGCAGGTGAAACGCAAGCATACATTGATGTTCCTCTCCCTCTCTGCCTCTCTCCCTTCCCCTCTTTCTAAAAATAATGAAATAAAATCGTAAAAAAACAACAACAAAAAACCAGACAAACCAACCCATATTTATTGCCTCGCCGACGTCTAGAGTGGTGTGGCTGAATTCTCTACTAAGGGCATCACAAGGACTTTAAAACAAATATTATTAGAGATTAATAATAAAACATTTAAACATTTAAAAATTATAAAATGGTCATTTTATCATGAATTGTATCATGTATGCTAAAGATACAATCATTGTAAACATATATGCATCTAACAACAAAATTCCAAAATTCATGCAAGAAGTGACTGAGATAACAGATAACAATACCAATCTGGGTAATTTAATAGTCTACTTTCAATAATGAATAAAATAACAGCAGTAAAGACTAATAATGATGAATAAGACTCAAGTGATACCGTAAATTGACTAGATGTAACTAAGATCTATAGAACACTTCTCCCAAGAGCCAAATGTACATTATTCTCCAAAGCACATGGAATAGTCTCCAGAACAGACCAAAAATAAACCTCAAGGGACTTAGAGAACTGAAATCACACAATTATGTCTTCTAGCCAAAATGGAATTAAATCTGAAATGAATAAAATTTGAGAAATCACAAATAGTGGAAATTAAGCAAAACACTCCTAAATAATCAATTGGTCAAAAAATATCACAAAGTAAATTAGAAAATACTTTGAGATAAATAAAAATGAAAGTACAGCCTTGGCTGGTGGCTTAGTGGATAGTCACAGGGGCTACAAACCCAAATGTCTGTGTTTCAGTCCCAGCCAGGGCACACAACCAGGTTGCAAGCCAGGTCTCCAGCCAGGTCCCCAGCCAGGTCCCCAGCTGGAGGCAGGTGAAAGGCAACCACACATTGATGTTTCTCTTCCTTTCTTCCTCCCAGCCCTTCGCTCTAAAAATAATGAATAAAATCTTTTTTAAAAAAAATGAAAGTACACATTACAACATGTCAAAACATAACAGATGTAGCTAACACAGGTCTTAAAAGTAACTTTATAGCTTTAGGTCCTCTTCCACTCCTGCACTGGGATCCCCCGTGCCAGAGAAGCAGCAACGCTCCCACTGCCTCACCCACAGTGCCTTGCATGCCACTCCGCCCAGAGCCAGCCCCACCGCTGCGCCTAGCCCACAGCACCCTCCGCAGCCATGTCCACTAGGTCAGTGTCCTCGTCCTCCTACCGCCGGATGTTTGGGGATTCGGGCAACATTAGCCAGCTGAGTTCCAGCCTGAGCTAGTGACTACGTCTACCCAAACCTACAGCCTGGGCAGCACACTGAGTGAGCACCACAGCACCAGCCTCAGGATGTACGAATCATCTCCCAGCGAGTAGGACACTCTCTCCTTCACTGTGCACCTGAGGAGCAGTGTGCAGTAGACTTCTCGCTGGCAGACGCTATCAACAGAGTTCAAGAACACCCGTACCAACGAGAAGGTAGAGCTGCAGGAGTTGAATGACCCCTTTGCCAACTATATCGACAAGGTCCACTTCCTGGAGCAGCAGAACGAGATCCCGCTGACCGAGCTCCAGCAGCTCAAGGGCTAGGGCAAATTCGCGTCTGGGGAACCTCTGTGATGGGAAGATGTGTGAGCTACCTGACAGGTAGAAGAGCTCAGCAAGGACCAGGCCTCAGTCGAAGTGGAACTCGACAACCTGGCTGAGGACCTAATGCAGCCCCGGGAGAAGCTGTAGGAGATGTTTCAGACAGGAAGCTGAGGGCACCCTGAAGTCCTTCAGACAGGATGTAGACGATGTTCCTTTGGCACGTCTTGACCTTAAGCATACAGTGGAATCCTTGAAGGAAGAGATCACCTTTTTGAAGAAACTCCATGATGAGGAAATCCAGGAGCTACAGACCCAGATTCAGAAGCAGCACATTCAAATCAGCATGGATGTTTCCAAGCCTCACCTCAGGGCTGCCCTGATGATGTCCATCAGCAGTTTTAAAGTGTGGCTGCCAAGAACCTTCAGGATGCTGACAAACGGTACCAGTCCAAGTTTGCTGACCTCTCTGAGGTTGCAAACCCAAACAAGGATGCCCTGCACCAGGTGAAGTAGGAGTCAAATGAGTACTGGAGACAGGTGCAGTCCCTCACCTGTGAAGTGGATGCTCTCAAAGGAGTCTCTGGAATGCCAGATGTGTGAAATGGAAGAGAACTTTGCTGTTGAAGCTGCCAACTTCCAAGACACTATTGGCTGCCTGCAGGATGAGATTCAGAATACGAAGGAAGAAATGGCTTGTCACCTTTGTGAATACCAGGACCTGCTAAATGTTAAGATGGCTTTTGACATTGAAATTGCAATCTACAGGAAGCTGCTGGAAAGCGAGGAGAGCAGGATTTTTCTGCCTCTTCCCAACTTTTCTTCCCAGAACTAGAGGGAAATCAACCATGATTCACTCCCTCTGGTGGATACCCTCCAAAAAGGACATTTCTGATTAAGACTGTTGAAACTAGAGATGGACAGGTAATCAATGAAACTTCTCAGCATCATGAGGATCTGAAATGAAAATCGCCCACTCAGTGCAGCAAGATTAAAAAAGAAATCCATGTCTTAAAGAAACAGCTTTCAAGTGCCTCTCTGCAGTTTTTCAGGAGTGCAAGATAGATCTGGAATAGGAATAAGCTCTAGTTCTTAAGAACAAACACTCCTAAGAGATTTAGAGAAAAGTTTACAACATAATCTAGTTTACGAAGAAGCTTTCGTAATACTTTTAATACTGCTAGAATACTTTTTTTTTTTTTTAAGACTTTATTCATTAGTTTAGAAAGAAGGGCAGGAGGAAAGGGAGAGAAACATCAATGTATGGTTGGTTACCTTTCACCTGCCTCCAGCTGGGAACCTGACTGGAAACTTGGCTTGCAACCTGGTTATATGCCCTGACTGGAAATCGGACCAGCGATCCTTGGGTTCACAGGCCAGCACCAATCCACTGAGCCCCACCAGTCAAGGCTAAAAAGTATTTTTGAATACCATAAAAACTGCTTTTTCCCAACAAGTATCTGACCAGTTTCTTTCTGCTTCAATAAACCTTTGGAAAACTCTCTCTGTCTCAAAAAAAAAAAAAAAAAAAGTGACTTTATAGCTTTAAATGTGTGCATAAAAAAGAAAATTCTCAAATCAATAACCTAAACCTCCATCATAAATAACAGGAAAGAGCAAAAAATAAACCCAAAGCAAACAGAAGGAAGTAAATAATAAAGGTTAGTGGCCCTGGCTGGTGTGACTCAGTTGGTTGAAGTGTTATTCCATATACCAAAAGGTTTTGGGTTCAATTCTCAGTGAGGTCACACACCTAAGCTTCAGGTTCAATCGCTGGTTGGGGACACATATAGGAGGCAACCAATTGATGTTTCCTCACATCAATCTCTCTCTCATCAATAAACATTTTTTTAAAGATTAGGGTAAATCAATAAAATAGAAAATAAAGTCAACAAAATAAAAGGATTTTTGAAAATATCAACAAAATTGACAAGCCTTTAACTAGACTGACAACAACAACAACAAAAAGAAAGACTCAAATTAATAACATCAGGACAATTTTTGCTTTATAGAGAAGTCAGTTTTGGGGGAGCAGGAATTCTAAAGGGCAGTATCAGAGCCCTGCTGTGGTGATGGACCAGTTCTGCACCCTGATGGTGATATCTACCTGAACCTATTTATGGGATCCAGTTCCATAGAAACACACACACTTACACACTTACACATGCACACACACAAAAATGTAGATTTTAGAAAGGTAAAAATTGACTAAGGCGTGTGGTCTAGTTCTGTGTATTGTTCCAATGCCAATTATGTGGTGTTGATATCACACTACAATTATTTAAGACGCCACTCAGGTGAGTCCCAACTCTGTAAGTTTGTACTTTGTAGGTTCCTGCAAGTCTATGATCATTTCAAAGCAAAAGTTTTAAATTCCTTTAAAAACAAGCACTTTAAAAATGACCATTATCAGGAAACAAAGTTAATAAGAAAAACAAAAAGGATATTTTTTTAATTCCTAAAATATTTTAAGTTCATAAGAGGCATCCATTTAAGCTCACAATACCCATGCAATTACAGTAGGGTTTGGTTGTACTGACTGTGCCGTCTCTCAGACCTGCATGTCACCACGTGTGTGTAAAACATACAAAATGTGCATTTTGACATTTTGATTCTTTTTGGTGAATCATAAACATATACATAAGCTACTTGTTATGGAGAAAAGATTAAGCTGAATTGTGTAAAAATTTGTTTAATATAATAGTTAGTTTTAAAAGACTTGTTATTAGGAATGAGGTACCAATAACAACAGAAATCCTGAATGTTGGATCTGATGTCCACAAACACAATCAGATCACAAGCTGTATTCTTAGTCCTTTCTCTTCTTTCATCTCTAGATGCCATTGCATAGTTTCACAGTTTATTTATTGAAAGACATTTATTTTTTAATATTTCACTATTACAAATAATATTTTAGTGCACTTTATTGTCATAATATGGTAAAATATACACTGCGGTAAAGTACACACAACATAACATCTACTTCTTTGACAGTCTTTTAAGTGTTCCATTCAGCAGCATTAAGTGCATTCCCAATGCTGGGCAGCCATCACCCTCTTCCATCTCCAGAACTCTTTCATTTTCCTAAACAGAAAGTGGGCACCTGTTTTTAACTCCTGTTGCCCACTCCCCAAGCCCCTGGGAACCTCTATTCTATTTTCTGTTTCTATAATTTTCCTATCTAGAAACCATATCTCAGTGGGACGATACAATATTTGTCCTTTTGTGTCTGGCTTACTCCACTTACCATAATGCTTTCAAGGTCCATCCATGCTATATAACATGATTTAGAATTTCCTTCCTTTTTAAGGCTGAATAGGATTCCATTGCATGGATAAATTACATTTGGCTTCTCCATTCATCTGTCCATGGATAGATAATTGGACCAGTTCCATGTTTTGTATTGTGAATGCTGCCATGAACATGGGTATACAAATACCTGCTTGTTTCCCTTGTTTTCAATGCTTTTGAATGTGTATACCTGGAAGTAAAATTTATGGATCACATGACAATGTGAAGTTTAAATTTTTGAGGAACTACCAACTTTTTGGCATCAGGGGCACCATTTCATACTCCCAAGAAGCAATGTACAGGAGAGTTCCAATTTCCCACATCCTTGCCTGTGCTTGTTTTGTTGATTTTTTTTGTTTATTTTTTTTTTTAAGATTTTATTTCATCATTTCTAGAAAGAGGGGAAGGGAGAGAGGCAGAGAGGGAGAGAGACATCAATGTATGGCTGCTTTTCACCTGCCTCCAGCCACAGACCTAACTGGAGACCTGGTCTGCAACCTGGTTATGTGCCCTGGCTGGGAATCGAACCTGCGACCTCTGGGTTCGCAGGCCAGCGCCTTATCCACTGCGCCACCAGCCAGGGCCATGTTTATTTTTTTAAGCCATCCTAATGGATGTGAGGTGGTAGCTCACTGTAGTTTTGATTTGCATTTCCCTGATGATTAGTGATGTTGAGCATCTTCTCCTGTGCTTATTGGCCATTCATCTATTTTCTTGGGAGAAATGTCTACTCAAGTCCTTCACCCATTTTTAAAATGGTTGGTTTGATCTTCTTGTTGTTGTTGTTAAGTTTCAGGAGTTCCCAATATATCCTGGATATCAACCCCTAATCAGACATGTGATTTACAAATATTTTCTCCTATTCGGTGGCTTATCTTCTCACTCTTTCAATGGTATGCTTGATGCACAACGTTAATCTTTCTTAATGAAGTCTGACAAATTATGTTCTAGGGTCTTCTGAAAGTGCATGCTTCTCACCTTCCAGGTTCCCTCCTCAGCCTGATCCCATACTCTGGAGTCTGGCCTCCCCTTTCAACCCACACTGGGACCTGATAATACCTGAACCCCAGTCTTGCCTCCAACTCTCCCATTCTCACCTGGCCTGATTGACATCTGCTCCAGGTAACACCTATACTACCTCAGACCCCAGTCTTAACCCCAACCCCTCACTCCATCTCACCTGGCCTGGACCATGTTCTCCACCTCTGGTCTATGCCCTCCTTGAGAGACCCTGAGCAAACCTGCCGGCCACTGGCTACCCTGGTCTCACCTCAACAGTGAGGACCATAGCCCTACCTATGAGACCTCACACAGGTCTGAGCCCTCAGCTCCTCTGGGCCCTGGGTCTGGGTATGCACTATCTCCCCTTCAGTATGGTGGAGGCCTCATCATTTGACAGAGCCCTGTGCTGAGGACAGGTGCTCTGTGGACCCCACCTTCTGCCCTGTCCTACTCACAGCACAGACCCACACAGCACAACCAGCCTTGGTAGAATGGGCAGGCAGCCTGCAGCCCAGCACGGAGAAGGACAAGCCAGTCATGATGCCCTGTGCTGGCCGGCATGCTGTCTCTGAAGTCTTCCAGAAAGTTAGGTGCTTGTAAGCCGCTTTGTCTATGACCTTGGGAGAACTTGTGCAATCCCCTAGTCTGAGCTGCTAAAACCACTCAGCTGCACCTGCAGCACCTGCCACAGATGTTCTGCTGCCTGCAGAGAGCTGCCCCAGAGGCCCCTCACAGTGTCAGCACAGAACCTCCACACTAAGTGCAGCAGCCTGCCATCACAGGTTCTGGGCATCAAAACCAGCTCTGAGTTCCAAGCTCCAGGCATCTGAAGAGCCACCCAGCCTTGAATTCAAGGTGGATCCCCAGCCGACACCATTGGTAGGGAGGCCACCTGCTGCACATTCAATTGGTCATTAGTGACGCATACTTGACCACACTCTCTACCAACAGACCAGGTCCCCAGGGTCACCTTGCACCCATCCCCGTGGAAGCCTTTGGATTTAATGAGAACTGTATCCTTTTACAGATGGCACAGGGCAGAAAGCACTGTCAGCCAATGGCTTGGCCCCATGCAAGGGCGGTGAGTTCTAGACAGGTCTGGGGGGCAGGGAGTTCTCAGACAGTCCAGAGGAGCAGGGTCCTAGACAGGTCTGGTGAGGGAGGGTCTCTAGGACAGGTGGAAGGAGAGGGTTCTAGAACAGTTGGGGGGGGGGCAGGCAATGGGATTACAGAATAGATTTGTTGGGGACAGTGGGTTCTAAACAGGTCTGGGGGCCAGGAAACTCTGGGTCAGAAGAGGGGCAGGGGATTTGGATAGGTCTGTGCCCAGGAAAGGGCTTTAGAACTCTTCTGAGTGGCAGCTAGGGCTTCTATTTGGATACTAAGCCCCTCCTCTACCAGGCCAGCACACTAGGAGTAGTGGACAACCACATGCCCACACCACCATCTGCCTTTGAACTTGAGAAAAATGGGAGGCAGATTCCTTTGGTGAGATTGTGGGTTCCAGCGCCTGGCTGCCTGATCTCCCCAAGCGAGTTCACCGCCACCTCTCAGCCTGGTCTTTGCTGGCCCAGGGATGGGGGTGGGGTGGATTGGACGGAGGCGATAACAGGCCTCTCTGGCCACAGTGTAATTGCAAAGGCAGCTTCAGCTTCTGGTGTGGGGGTTGAAGGCCCCTTTGCTGGCTGCACCGCTTGCCCCAGACACCCGCCTGCCTGCAGGGAGCTTCGGTGACTGTCCCTATGAAGCTGCACGACCAGTGGGCCTGAGAACGACAGCGCTTCCACACAGGGTCTGGCTCCACTCCCTCAGTCCCTGAACGCCGCAGCGCAGCGCTCCAGGCACAGCGCAGAGGAAGGGCTTTGGCCTGGTCAGGGGCAGCCGCTCTCCTGGGCGGTGTTTGCCACACACTCTGAAAGCTGTGCCTGCAGGCCTGGCAGCACAGTCCTCGGATGTCCCTAATCCCTTCCCTCCATCCGCTCCCTGCTCCCTCCGAAGCAGTGCAACCAGGACAGTGCAGACTCCTCCAGGATGGCAGCCTGGAGCCAGGATGTGTGTGACCAGGGAGAGGGTCCCCTCAAGCTCACCCCAGGGGGGCGAGCAGTTACATGCAGACACGCAGAAAAGTGGATGAGAACCCACTCAACGTACAGAGGGATGCTCGCAGAGAGGGATGCTCCTTGCAACTGGCAGGCCCTTTTACAGAGGTCAGTGATGGGAACAGCCCTAGTAAAGGCACTTTCCCACTATGACAAATAACGCCCTGTTCTTCAGGCTGCAGGTGCTCCTGTGGGACACATTTTTAAACTGCAATGGCTGGTGGAAGTGTCCTCATGGTTTAGGGTTGGTGGACAGATTCCCCTGAAAAGGCTTAACTTCCCACAGGTACAATGCCACGCAGCTTTCTGAAAGGGACAGAGGTGCTTCATTGCCCTTAGCGCAGAGAGCACCCATACTCATATTGCTTATTAGTGTTTTTGCATGTTGTTTTTAAAGTCTTCACCACTCTAGCTCAAGAGCCAGCAAACTTATATTCACATCTGTTTTGGATGTAATCTCTGAGGGTTCAACAGCAGAATTAAGGTTCCCTTTCAGAAAGAGCCATGGCTGGTCCCAGAGCAGCTCCTGAGCCAGGGCCATTCAGTCTTGCTGTTGAAGGTGGGTCCAGAGTTCCTCTCACCCACCATGTCCGGCTGTAGCCCAACTCTTTCCCCACAGGCGTTCTTCTCCTTCAACCCCCATGCCTCCTGTACCCCAAATCTCCCCCACAGCTGTTCTCCTTCAACCTGTTACTGAGCAAAGGGGGGCTTGTTCATGTGGCACCTTGGTGTAAGACCCAACAACTAGTGTTGAGAAAAACAGGTCTTTTATGAACAATAATACAACTTTGGTGGGGCTGGGAGCACTTCTTCAGCTTAGAGCACTCACTGTTCTCCCACGAGACCTAGCACTTCCCTTACTAACCAAAATGCTATAAGCCAAAACCAAGCCCAGTAGTTCCCCATTCCTTACCTGTCAGCGCTCTCCTTCAGAATCAGGGGTATGTTGTTCTCAGTCTCCATTTAATAGTCCAGAAATGCATGCGCCATGTTACACTGGATCATGGTGAAGTCCAGGAAAAGCACAAGTCCTAAGAGAGTGTCCTTTCTGTATGTCCCAAGTTCCAAGCGTCCAGATAGGGCCTCATCTGCAAGGCGGAGTCCATGGTGGCTTTGGAGGCAGCGGGAGCTGCAGCAGGAGCAGCCGTGGGAGCAGCCGTGGAGCAGCAGCAGGCCTGCTTTCATCCCAGCCCAGGCTGTGTGGCTGGATCCTGACTGAAAACTGCACAGCTGCTTCTCACCTGGCTGCTAAACCTGCTGCTCCATCAGGCTCCTCTAACATGCTTCTTCCATCATGCTTCTTCTCATGGCAGACAGTCATCTTCTTTCACATCAGACCTCAGGACAGATGAAAGAAACTGCCTTCATCCTTTCCAACAGCACAGCCCCTTCCTTGTGGCTGGCTCCTTTCCTTCTGGCTCTCACCTTCTGGAAAGGGTCAGCTATCTTCTTGTCTTTGATATGCAAAGTATCTTAAGCACAGTCATTGCCCTTTTACCTACCCTAGTTATCAGGCCAAACATAGATATTCAAAGTATCTTAAGAGCTGTATTATCTCCTTCCCGCATCCCTGAAACAATGGGCTGTGGGGACTTTGTGGACAGGCTCTGTAATAAACCTTCATGTCTCCTGTACCAACTCTCCCCTACAAGTGTTCTCCTTCAATCCCCATGTTTCTCCTGCACCTTACTGTCCCCCAAGAGCCAGCTTCACCCCTGCATGTGCCCCCTACACCTCAACAGTCCCATATGCCTGCACCGCCAAACCCCACTTCCCCTTTAGTAACCCTTATGTTTCTAAGACCTGCTCCATCCAGCCCATGTTCCCTCCTGGACACCATTTGTTCCCCACTGACCTGTTCCTTCCACACCAGGTAACCTTCTGTCACTGACCTGACCCGACAGCCTTGCTCCTTTCATCTACACGTCCTCTGTTCTACCCAACCGGTCCCCACAGACCTACTCCTTCCACCTTTATATTCCCTCCTGTACCCTATTTGTCCCCACTGGCCAGTTATTTCCCCCCCCCACCCGCCCATG
>PVIW01006817.1:0-81450 GCA_004026585.1 Noctilio leporinus | reverse complement strand
CAGGACAGCACCCGAGTCCTCCAGGGCCTGTTGTGCAGAGACAAGCTGATGCCAGCGTGGCTGAGCAGGATGATAAACTCACTTTGATTCTTAGGAAGTGACTCTTCTCACAGTCAGAGCAAAGGAGGGAATTTTCAATTCTACCGTGTCATCTCCTTGAAGAAGAGTGTAGAGTCTGTCAACAGTGAAGCAACAGTGCACAGGAAGGACTAGTGACTTAGGGACTGAAAGACTGAAAAGACCTCACGGCTCATCCAGCCCAGCTGTACCTGTGTTAGGTGGTCACCGCTCCCCCACGACCTCACTTTAGCAATACTGGCCACTATGTACAGCACCTCACAGTGTGTTGTGGGCGCTCCCAGTTGATCCTCCTCACCGTGTTCCTCCATGTGGTAAGGTGATGTCTCATCGTCTGATAGAATATTCACCACCTCACAGGAAAGCCCATTCCATGTTCAAAGCATTTCTCTCTGAAAAGCTCTTTCTCGCTGAGCTAAGATCTCCCTTCCTCTAGGGTCCACGTTAATTCGGCCTCTTGGAGGCCAAAGCTGGTTGAAGAGAAGATGAAACTGGTGTTCTCCTCGAGCCTTTCAGCCTCTTTCCCTCTCTTTAAAGGAAGCGTATCAGTTGCGTCTTCCAGTCGTTCCTCTGGGTCACCACTTTGAGTCACCCCCTCTCCCCTGGCAGCTGCTTGTGAGCAGGTGACTTGGCCGAAGGCTCTAGCCCAGCACAGAGAGGAGAGATGGTTCGGCTTCCGCAGGACCTGCGCGGCACTCACCCGGAATGCCCGTTGGGTCTCCGAGTGCCCGCTCAGCCCAGCTCAGCACGTCCATTCTCTCTCACCCCTCAGTCTCCGCATCCGTGCTTAGCTTGTCCTGGAGTGGAAAGCTCCAGCCAGCTTTCCTGCTCCCCACCCCTCTGCCTCTCTTGTAGCCCACTCTCCACTCCCGTTGGAAAAGTGGGCAAGGGAACTAACACGTGTGGACCTCGGAGTAGGGGCCAGATGCTGGGGGAGGTGCACTTTCATGCCACCTGCCTCATCTAAGTTTCACAAGAGCCCTGTAGGACAGTAACTTGTGCAGAGTCACAGAGGAACGAAGGGATGGACTAGGTGTTCAGACTTAGGTCTTCCCCAGAAGCCCCATTTTGGAGCCTAGAGCTGCACTGGAAACACAGTAGCCACGGCTGGGGGTTGCACACATGGAATGTCTGAATCGAAATGTGATGAAGGTGTACAATGCACATGAGAGAAGTCTTGATTTAAAAAAAATGCAAAATATCCCATGAACATTTTTAGGCATTCCCATGTTGCTGGAACAACAGAGATCTGTGGAAGGTCAGAATCCAATGAAAAGATTTAACTAACTAACCTAGAAAATGCCCTGCAGTTTCAAGGCTGTAGAGCTCCCGGGGTAGGCATGGAGGGAATTCCTTCAGCCTTCTTTCTCACCTTCGTTTCAAACTTTATTTCCACAATGAAATGTCTGAAAGTAGATTTTCAAAAGCAAACTATTTTTATTTTTAAAATGCAAACAGCCCCATTTCAGTTGAGAAAAGAGGTACTTATTTCAATATCTGTCACTAGTATATAATCGTGTGCATTTCTTTATAGCCTCCGTCTCCAAGTTTAATGCTCTTTAATGTTTTCTGTCTTATAGTTGATAATCACAGTGTTTTACATTGCATTTATTTAATTAGTAGTAATGTGCATTTTGTGTTTTTAAAAAAATATTTGTATTTTATGTTTTGGATCTGCTTGCTCTTCTGCTCATTTTAAAATGTATATTCCTATTGATTCACAAGATCTGTATTTTATGAATAGTTATGCTGTCATGTATATTGTAGATATTTTGTCCCAGACATCAGTTATCTTTTATCTTTGTGATGGTTAGGATGTGGAGAAATTAAAATTTTTTATGTCAGTTTCATGTTTCATGTTGTGCTTTGTGTGCTGGGTTTAGGAGTTTCCACCCCTCTCTAGATAATACACATATTAGTACATGTTTTATTCACATTAAACCTTTAGTGTACCTATTTGTGATGTCCATTTTCTTAATTTTCATCCAGTGAATTCTGTTTATTAATATATTTTTTTTACTTCTGAATTGAAAGCCCACTTGATGATCAGGTCTGAAATAAACTGCAATTTGTTTTTGAGCTACTGATTTCTTTGTATTGACCTGCCTTATTTCTGCATCCTCACTAGCCATTAATTTTCCTGGTGGAGAACATTTTAACGTTTCATTAAGCAAGTTTCCTTTTCCATTCTTTTCTGTATGTGAACCCAAGAGGTGAAATTGTAACGAGTGGAAGGAAGGCGACAGCCAGAAAACTTAGGCTCATTATAACAACCTAGTAACGGACTTGTTAAGGGAAAATAAAATAGGAAAGGGGATTATAAAAAATTTAAGAGCCATGAAAGACACACTAGTACCAAACTGTGACTTTCTTTTTGAATAATTAAAGCTTTGAAAAGATTTGCTGAGGGAGTAATATTCTCACCCTGTAAGGAAATGGAATGCGAGGCAAGTGTTCTGCCTAGAATGATCTCTCACGCTGCTGTGAGTACTTTTCCCTCACCTTGGGAGGTTTCAGTGGCTCATAGAGTGATTGTGAGGATTAATGAAAATTAATTACTTACGTGACCTTCTGGCATATTACTGGTCTCATTATACGGTAATTATTAAAGATGAAGAGGCACATTGAGAAGAAACCTGGTCTCCCCTTCCCTTTCCTTCCCTTCCCATTTTTGGTGCTATTTCAGGACCATAGCAGAGGAAGCTTTTCTCAGAACTTGTATGTGCACAGAAATTACCTGGGATTCTTGTTAATGCAATTTTTGATTCACTAGGTCTGGGGTGGGGCCTGAGGGTCTGCCTTTCCTACAAGCTCCCAAGTAATGCTGATGCTGCTAGTCCCCATTTTCAGTGACACAATTGTAGGGAGGATTCGAGAGTTAAGAGTGGAGGCTGGACCAGATGACATAAGACCCCTTTCTTTTGAATCCGTGCCTGGGCAGATCATTCATAACGCACAGTTTGGACCACCACCAGGAAGAGGTGGTGGCGGTACATATTTTTTAAAATTACATTGATATTTTTAATAGGTGTGCTTTTGCTACAAAATTAAAAAGATACATAAGGAAACTTAGTGAAAAATAAAATGTCCTCCCATCCTTGTTTCCTAGCCTCCCTGATCCTTTCTACAGAAGCATTCATATTACCAATTGTTTTTGTATTTTTTTCTAGAGGTAATTTATGCCTGTACAAACATATATATATATATATATATATATATATATATATATATATATATATATGTTGCCTGTACAAACATATATATATATATATATATATATATATATATATATATATATTTTTTTTTTACTGTTTCCTATTATTTTTAAGCCTTGCTTTTTTCGCCTGAAATCTATTATAGAAGTTATTTGGTATTAGTAAAGATGGGGCTGCTGCAACTTTAAAAATAACAGTATGCAGATACACTGTAATTTAATCTCCACTTGATAGCTATTGTTTCCAGCATTTTGCTAGCACCAACAATGTTGCAGTGAACACATCTCATTTCAGACAAGTAGAATACCTTTGTAGAAGGGGAACAGCTGGATCAAAGGACATGTGTACGTAAAGTTTTGATGCATAGTAAGTACTACATTGTTCTCCATAGGTGCCACCCCAGCCACGTGTGGGAAGCTGCTTCTCCCACACGCTGGCCCATGAGATAAGTGAGCACACTTTTTGATCTTTGCCGAAATGGCTGGTGATAAATGATATCTCATTGTGGTTTAATTTGCATTCTACATTGCAAGTGATATTGAGACATCGTAACCATTGTTTAGGAGGCATTTGCATTTCCTTCCCAGGACCCGTCTACTCATCTACTTTCTTATTGATCTGTAGGAGTTCTATAGATGAAAGGAAATTAGTCATTTATTTGTGATATGAGTTACAGGAATCTTTCTCATATTGTTTTTCTTTTGATTTAAAAAGCCAGGCACAGTCATTTTTATGTAGACTTATTCATCGGCGTTTTTGTATTTATGTAACAATTAGAATCACTGTCTCCCCACTTTATAATATAAAGAACAATTCTCCTGTTTATGTCCAGTAGTTTTTTGTTTTATTCTTTCATGTTTCAATCTTTGGTATATCTAGAATTTATCTTTATGTGAGATGTGAGGAATGGATCCAACTTTATTTTTTTCCCAGATGGCTACCCAGTTATCAAAACATCACTTATTGAATAATGTTTCTCCTACCTATTGATTTTAAATGCTACCATACTATAATGTATATTTGTATTTATTAGTGAACTTCTACCATTGATCTACCTGTTCTTGAGTCTATCTCAAACTACTTTATGTTTATCTTTTCAAACATTAAATATCTCGTACCTAGTAGAGCTGTTTCCACTTATTTCTCTTACCCTTCTCTTTCCCCCTGATTTTTAAAAAATTACTCTTACTTGTTTATTTCCTATGCAAAATTTTAGAGAATGCTTGTCTCTGCTTGCTTGGTTAAAAAATAATCCCATAGGTATTATTATTGGAAGTGTGTTAAATTTATCAATTGATCTAAGAGAACTGGTGTTTATTATGATGCTCAGTGTTCTTATCAAAGAATATAACATGCCGTCCATTTGTTTGCTTTTTTAGTCTGAGTAGCATTTTAAAGTTTACTATATATAGAGCTTGTAGACCTGTTTTCTTTACGTAGCTCTTTTTTATTCCTAAGTCTTTTATCTTTTTGTTTCCGTTGTAAATAGATTTTTCCTTGTGTTTTCCAATTTACTAGTGTTTCCATATATAAAAGTTATTAGTTGCAGTATGTTAATTTTGTATCCATCTACCTTAATAAATTCACTCATTTATAAATATTTGTCAATTGTTATTCTTATCTTTTTAAGCCAGTAATATTTTCTGCAGCTACTCATCACTTGATCACCTCTTTTCCAAGTTTTATACTTATTCCTTATCTATTCATTATGTTGGTTAGTAGCTTCAAAATAAATTTAACTGTTAGTGGTGACAAAGAGCTTCTTGTCTTCTGACACAGTGGGTTTTTGGTTGAGATATATGTTTTTGTAGTGTAGAATGAGCAGCCTTCTGTTCATATTTTAAAATATTTTTAGAAATCAGGAGTGGATTTTGAATTTTTCAAACACCTCTCCAGTGTTTATAGAGATTGGTGTATGATATTTCTCTTTGACCTGTTCTTGTGACAATTTATGTTAAATTGTGAGTATTTGAAACTACCTTCCTAGAACGAGAAGCATTTCCTCTATAACCCTCAGTGTCATTTTCATTACACTACCAGCTAGCTTTCTTTAAGTCCCAGGAGGCAGATTCTTAGTTGCTGTGGTTTTATTTTATTTTTTTGCTCTTTCAACTCTGAGGTTTCTGAGTGCCCCTAAATGGGGCCCTTAGGTCAAGCCACCTGGGTGACTTTTCCATTCAAGTCTGACTTCTCCTAGAGCAGCTCATTTTTCTGCGGCCCTTTGCAAACTCTTTGCTCGTCAGTACTCAGCTAGAAAGAGGTGGAGGGTGAAGAGCCACTTCGTGAGTTCCTATTGCTGACAACCCAAGGCTGCCAGGCTTCCTCCTCTCTTCCTTGGCGGGAGCCACTCTGTAGCAGTCTTTTTGCACATGTGCCTGATCAGTTGCGTTTCCACCAGGCAGTCATCGGCACCCAGCCTCCAACACAGCCTGGGGCATGACTGGCACCCACTGATTCATCGAGCCGCAGCCTGGGGATGTGGACTAGGCCAGGCTGCAATGATGTGCCTGCGTCCTCAGCAGTTTCTCCAAGTGCCGAGTCAGCCCAGGTGCTGGTCTTTCATGAGGCTCATGATCCTTTCGTACAGTCATGTCTCCTCAAGTCCTTTTATCGCCCCATCTCATGTGTAGACCCTGGGGCCATGACGGTTTTCCAGAGGCAGCAAAATTATACCCTGGGAAAAATCATTCTGACAGTGGGAGAAAATGTCAGTTCAGTATAATTCAACAGATTGTTAGCTTCTTTGTATCAGCTCAATGTCAGGTGCAGAGGAGAAGAATAGAAAGATGAACTTGGCCACCATTGCTTTGGATGAGTTCTCGACTTTTAATGGAGAGACCTGATTATGTAACTGGAACGAATAAGTGTTCACCGAATGCTGTGGACTAACCTTCCTGCCTTCAGTCTTCCCCCTTTCATCTTCCTTTTCACCTAGCTTCCAGAGAGACCTTTCCAACATCAACCTAATAATGCCAACTCTGTGCTTAAATATCTTGTCTTTGCTTTCAGGATAAACTTCAGAGTTAGCCTGACACACAAGGCCCTTCAGGATCTAGTTTCATGCTGACCTGCCTCATCTTCCTCTTTTACAGATAACAGTGCCCCTTTACCTGAACACAGCATGCTGTCTCTCACCTCTTTCTCATTGGGTAAGCTCTCTTTCTTATATAGAGTGCCCCTTCCCCTTTCTTTGCCTGATGATCTGCTCATTTTTCAAGAATCAGATCCAGTGTTCTTCCTCTTTATCCCTTTCCAACATTTAGTTCCTCGGCTCTCTAAGTCACGTTCACTTTTCTTCTTAGCACTTCCTATAATGTCCTACAAATATTCTATTCCAGTGGTTTCCACAGCCGGGTAAGGGAAGAATAGAGTAGAACTCCCATGTTTATTTTTGTGTGTCCTTTGTATTGTGCCTGAAATGTTGATACAGTGGTATACAAGTATACTTCACAATTAAATATATATCTCTATTGTGGTTTTGCATATAACAGTTGTTTTGTTGATAGAGGTTAATAATTTGAAAAGCTTAAAGGTCATTGCTCTAGGATTTAGATGTTGGAGTCCATGAACCCTATCATATTTGTAGGAGCTCAATAAAATTTAGTTGAATAAGTGAATGACCTCTATTTTGAGTGGAATGGTAAGTGCTTCAAATGAGATACAAACAAGATGCAAAGGGTAGAAAGAGTGGAAACATGATTGTGCATTAGTTCAGGAGTCAGAGAACCTAGTTTCAAGCAATTTCTTTAAGAAGGACTCAGAATTCTGGCTGGACTTTCTAGACCAGGGTTGGCAAACTTTCTGTAGAGAACCAGATAGTAAGTATTGAGCTTTGTAGGCCATACAGTTTCTGCAACTACTCAAACTTGCCACAGAGACAATATGTAAACAAGTAGGTCTGGCTGTATTCCAATAAAATTTTATAAAAACAGGTGACTGTCTGGTTGGCCTGGGGGCCATACTGTTCCGACTTCTGTTCTAGCTAATGACTTCTGGCTTGTGTAATCACTCTATTATATGAGATACCTTTGCAGCATGCCCAGCCCATGATTAGTTGTCAAAATAAGTGTTCAAAAATTTCAGCAATGATTAGTTCTGATTAGGTGTCTTGTAAGGAAAGAAATGTCCGAGTTGTCTTTAGACCTGGGTCCCTGTGATAGGGGAGGCAGGTGGGGGAGGGGACTAGAGAGGGAACTCTACCTTACTGGTAAAATGGAAACAGGAGATACCTTTCTTCCTGTGGTAAAAGTTGGAAGTTGCATGTCAGACACCCAGTGCTTTGCTGTGTCTTGTGACCTGCTTGCTGAGTGATGTCTTTTGACAGCACCCTCCGCCTCCGCTGTCTGTTCCCTGCCACCAGTATTGGATACTCTGTTTTGCTGAACTGGACTTCCTGCTCTACATTTAGGGCAATTTCCTCCCCATTCTGAACTTGAACCTATCTCAGTACTTGATGCCCGGTCCCACTGGATAAAAATCATTGTCACTCTACCATCTGAAGTCTGGAAGAAATGGGGCTTCTTGACCCGGATTTCTCAAGGTGCTGCCTGTGGAGCCCTGGACAGTGTCCGTTAAACGTGGAAGTCCCCGGGCCCATTTTCACTAGCTTCCGGGTGACTCGTACACATGCCAGAGTTGGAGACCCGCTGCTGTTCCAATGAAAACATGGAAAGTATTTTTCCCAGTCCTCGCTTTACTTTAACTTGCCTTGATCAGATGCTGAGCTCTTTGAATCCAGTACAAACAGTTAAAGAAAATTAAGTCAACCACTAGCTTGCCTGATTTTTCCCCACACAATTTATTTAAAAAATAATAACTTGTACGATGAATATGTTTACCATCTACGTGGAGCACAAAGGTGCAGGGCTCTTCACAGATGCCCTTTATTAACCAGCCCTGTCTGTCCCCCAGGCAGAAACCGAACACAGAACTTCCCTGATTAGAACTCTCCTAGGACGCTTTTCTCTTAGCAACTTCCTGACTTCCTTTCACACTTTGTCTCCGTGGGATGGAGATTTGAGCTCGGATTTTCCTGGTAGACCCCTCCACAGGTCACCTCTCTGAGTAGGAGACGAGGTTGGGGAGCCCTTGATGGCCGTCTCAGGGGTTCTCTGCTTCAGTGACCTTTCAGTCAAGCTGATGGGCTTTCACGAAAATTCTGTGGGATGTGAATTTATCCATTATATAAAACAAGGCATTTGCAATGTTGTTATCTTCAAGATCATAGGATTAGCTCCCAGCTATTTAATCAATGAATTATTATTGATTATCCATGTAACACAGGTGTCAGAACCTGCCTAACAATGAATACATCTATCTATATTTATGTGTCTGTACGTTTATTGTAATGATTATGGATATTTGCAACAAATTTGCATGTTGATGACCTCACTCATGAATTGTAGAATTTTCCTGGTCATGGTTGGAGTCCGGTCATTCTTTCAGATGAGCACACTGAAGCACCAGGAGGTGAACTGCTGCTTCCAAGGGCTCACGACGGGCACCTGCTGAGCCAGGGTTCCCATGTCAGTTCTCGAACCTGCCAAGTTACCATCCTGCTTTTCAGTTGGGGCCTGGCCTCTCCACCCAAACAAAACCAAGACTGGTAGACACCCTGAGAGAAGAAATCATGGGACACTTTTCAAGTAAAATTGGTACAAATAATAAAACATCTTGGAGTTCTGGCATCTCATGAAATTCCTCTGTACGGCTGAGGCAGTGTTGTGTCTTTACGGGACACCCCTCCGGAAAAGCCCCCGCCGCCACTAGATGGCAGTATGAGAACATTGCAGGGAGAAAGACGGCTGTTGCTGGTTTCAAATACCTCGGACCGCCGCGGGGCAAGCCTTGGCGAGGCTATTTCTTGGGAACTCACCTTCCAAGAACCATGAATTCGAAGATCACTGTGGCTTTGGGCCCCAGCCAGAGGCGGGATGGACATGCTTCGGTTCTGTGAGAAGTTCCTCCAGCGCTTCCCAGCCCAACTTGCACTTTAGAATCACCCGGCATTCTGATGGCACTTGATCTGGGGTGGGGGCCCAGGCTTTGATATTTTTGGTTAAAGCTCCCCAGAAATCCCAGGGTGCTCCCAGGGTTGATTATCCGGCCATCTGCCCCTGGGTTTTAAGCACCCAATTACAGCAGAGCAGCGCAGCGTGAGCCCCTTCACGATGCTCCAGGTCTGCAGAAATGCCCAAGACCTTGACAGGGGTCTCCATACTCAGAAGCTGAGGTTCCAAGGGGACAGGTTTGAAATTCCCAATAGAGCCCCTGTGTTGCTGAAGTATTCCTGCAGTGTGGTCCCTGATGGCCCTGCCTGATTCTAAGAAACTTGACCCCTCTGGGGACTCACTTTCTTCAATGGGTTTTGAAGGGATTCCTCATGGGGAAAAGGAGAACAACGAGCCAGGTGCCTCCAAGTTCTGGCACTTTGCTCCTAAGGGCAGTGTCTTTTCTAATTCAAGTTCTATGTGTACCCAGGAGCAACCTGGCTGTTTGGGGGAGGGATGGCGTCTCTTGGCCTGGCATTAACTCAGCATTTCAGGCGGGACAGACGGCTCCTGCTGCTGCTTTGGGTCTGAGTGTTCTTATTTGCCAGTGGTAGCATCTTAGTTCATTGCAGAAGAGATTAGTTGGTGATAAAGCATTTAAAAACGTACAAGTTCCATGTGCCTGTTTGCCAGCTGTGTGTTCCAGAGAAGCCGTGCTGGGGATGGGAGAGGATCTCCAACCACAGAGAAACCCTCCCTCATGCTCACCCTCATCTCCCCATCTCCCCATCTCTGTATTCCCAGCTCGACTTCACTGCTGGAATTTCCCCTAAACTGGGATGACCTCTAGAAGGTTGCTTCATAATCTCTCCCTTTCATGAGGGGCCAATGGGGCATATTCAGGAATGGGGAGGATAAACAGTGATAGCCTGCGAGTCCTGATCTGCAGTTTATGCTTAAGGAAGACTTGAAGAACACAGACTAGATCTTACTCATCCTACCCACTTTAATATCTGGCACAGTGCCTAGTGCAGAGTAGGTGTGAGTGAATGTTTGTTGAATTAAGGTTTCTGTAGTTTGAGGTATTTAACTATGTCAAGCTCATATTAAATATTCAGATCTGAGCATCAGAAATAGCTTTGATGCTCTTTGTTTTACAAACACAGAAAATCATGAAATACATTGTGGTTCCTTCTTTGCCCTGGCTGCCAGGAAGCTCAGAGGTATTAGTGGCCCACCTCTAGCAAATAATTAAGAAAGACCTTATGCTACAGTCATGATTCTATGATCAATTGGTTGATTATATATGATTATATAACAAGACCTTATATCATGTATGTGATTATATAATCAAATGATTACATGTGATTATATAATCACACATACAATTATTTGATGCCTGATTTCACTTGACTTTTCTCACACTTGATATTTATTATAGTGACTTATTATTGCAATCTGCCTCAAAATTCTCTTTGAAACAAGGAGCGGGGAAACTCATTAAATCAAAGACAATGTCTGGGACAATTCCTGGTACCTGGTAGGAGCTCAAGATATTTATTGAGTAAGTGAGCAAATCATCTTTCTATCTGAATTTTAAGATTGAATTCAGTATTTAAAGAAACCTATCAACCAACCTGAAATTCAGTCTCTCAAAAATAAAGTGAAATAAATGGGAGTATCTTCTGAGCAGTAGACCCGAAAAGGCTCAGTGACCTGCCTAGGGTGATACCAAGGTCTAGTGACTCTAAGCGAAGCCCAGTTATTTTTTATTCTTGATCTGTGGCTCATTTTATTACTCTAAAAACACTTATTTTGATCTCCCAAGAGAGATAACATCCTCCAATACTTTCAGAAATGAAATATAAGGACAGGTATGATCACCCAGTTGCCCCTCAGGTAAAACTGTGGTGATAACAGAAGGGAGCAGTGGCACCTGTGTCTGAAGGAGCAGATTATTCTGTTTATTGTTTTTCCTCCCACCAAGTCCATGGCAGCTTGTTTAGTGGCCTGTGGTGTGATTTCCTTTCTAAGCTCCACAAGGAAAGAAAGTTAGGGAATGCCGGTGGCCCGTCCAGCAGGTTCCTGGGAGGGTGGGAGGGGACAGCTTTGCTGACAGTGTTTATCCTGGACAGAAGCCAGCAGAGCTGTTGGCCTGAGGCGTGAGCTGCTTCGTCTTGTCAAACATCTTCGTCCAAAACGTGGTCAAAGGAGAAGCGAGGCAGCTGAATTTTGATGGGTGTTTATCTCTTATGTATTTATTCAGCGTGCCTGTAGAGAGCAAAAGAAGTCCTGTTGCTGTGTAACAGCCTGACCTGTCTGCTTTCCTGTCATGTTCCAAACGACTTCCCTTCAACACCACCGTTGTTACTATTCCATATCCACAGTGGAAGTTTCTGTCCAGTGAACACTTTAAAAAATACTCCATAACCAAGAGAAAAGAAATATTTTTTTCTCTTTCATATTCATTTCCCCTGAGTACTTATATAGGTCTGGATTGAGGTATATAATTTTCTCTGAAACCAGTTTTACATCTTCAAGCCAGTTTTCACCAGCATTACATCAATGGAAGGTGTTAGGTCTACCTCCCGAAACACTTCTAATTTTGGAATTGTTGTCTGTAGGTATTTTTATTTAATTCTGCAAGTGAGTTTTTGCCCCCAGATAACCCCATCAAATGTCTTGCCTTCTGTCTTTGCTCCTGTTTTTCCCTCTGACTGGCACCCCTTTTCCTTTCTGATCAGCCTGTGAGGTTGACATGAATGTCCATGAGCATTCCTCACCAACCACTCGCTGTTCTCTGTGCTCCTGCACGGGCTGCAGCCTCCTGGTGGGATCATCACATTATGTAATTGCTGGAGGTTATGTATCTGCTTTTTCCAACGCACTTTGAACTTCTGTAGGGCAGACGCCATCTCTTCTCCATCTGCGAGTCTCCAGGGCCAAGGGTGTAGTAGGTGTCCATGTGCCTATTTACTCATCCTGTTGTTGATTCATTGCGGTTGCTGCTATTGTCTTACTCAGATTTCTTGCCTTCCCTGTGAGGAGCGGACTCTGCAGAAATTCCGGCCAGAGAGCAATCTGATATGCTAGTCAGTGCAGCTCACCTGTTGGCTCACTAGTATGAGTGTGGTGTGACAGTCATGCGGTCCAAAGGCCTAGGCTTTGTTCACAGGTACAGCTATGTCTTCTGAGTCATGCTTGGCATGAAGTAGTCCAGGGAGAGTTAAACTCCTGCCTGCAGCCTCTTTGTGGAGATTTCAGCCACCATTTCTAACTCCTGACCTTCGCCTTCTCTGGAGGTTCAGTTTGGTACAGCCCTACACTCCAGTTGAGATGGCATTGCTGAGGCAGAGATACGTGTGAGAGAGGAGAGTGTGCCCTTTGTGAGTCTGTATTTAATCCAAGGTGAGAGGACGCATTCTCAACTGTGCCTCGGGCCTTCCGGGCGAGCCTCAGATCCCTCTCAGGCCAGAGGTATAGTGGACTCTGAAAAATGCAATCAATGCTGTGTAGGACACAAGCTATGTCCGGGCCAAATTCCTAAGGCACGGCAATTGAAAAGACAAGCCAGGGGATAGGTGCTATTTGCTTATTTCTTTTTCAAGAGGACACAGGGGAACTCTTTGAGTTAACATAAGAGAATGTCAGAGAAGACTCTATTTGGAAAAAATGCCCCTGGCATTTGTAGGTTGGCATTGTCTTCTTGGCCTTAAAGCTTTGCCTGCCCCCACCCCCCTCCAATCCTAATTTTCTTTTTTATCTATTAGGAGGGTCATTAAACAAAGACCCATCCCCTGGCTTCCTCTTGCTTGAATTGTTTCAGTCAAGTGGTTCTCCGAACTAAGTTGGAGCAGCTTCCTTGGCGAGCCAGCTCCAACAACCCCTCTGGCCTTCCGTAGCAAGCTTACAAAGTCCATTCGTTGCACAGCAGTGTGAGTTAAAAAAGAAGTTTCTCTTTAATATTGAGCAGATTTTTGTCTCTGCTGTGGTCCCTACAGATTGTTTCAATTCTACCTTTCAGGGCCATGTATACATATGACAAATAAGTCCCTTTAGCCCCTACCCCCTAAGGCTGTGCTCTTTCAGTCGAATAGCCATTTCTTTAAGCTTCCCTTCCTGTAACACCACTGCTGGACTTGCACCAGTTCAGCCCTTTTTCTGAACACCCTTCAGCTTGTCCTTTTGAAGTGTATGTTACCCAGATAAAGCAAGAGGGCTCATGTCACACTCAAGGAAGCCCTTGTCAACAACCAAAAGTGATTGAGAAGAAGTGGAGCCCTTTAATGAAGTTATCTGAAAACCACAAAGGGTTCGTTTCTTGACTCACATCAAAACATGACATTCGCATTTCCCCTTTTTCCCTTATTTCTCTCTGTGTCTCCTTAGTCTTTCATCTTCCTCTACCAAAATTCCGATGCAGCTCCCTGGATCAGCCCAGTCAGGCTCCCTTAATATTTCCTCTTCTCTTCCATCTTAGACTCAGATCTTTGTTACTGGGGCAGGGGGAAGGGCGAGCTGGATGGAGGGATTGCGGACACATAGTTAAAATAAACTTTTATTTGTATGCATGGATTTAGAGTTTGGCAGAGTAAGGGACCTGAAGTGAAGCCTGATCTAGGCAAAGCGGAGCAAACTCATGAACCTCCTGTCTCCTTAACACTCTGCCTCTAGCAACAGGGCTTCAAAGGTCATTTTCATTGGCTTTTTGGGCGCACCAATTCTACTGGTGTCTCCTATTAAACTCCCCATAAACTCAAAAGTCTTACTGGCCTTCTCTAGGACCTGGGGTTGAGGTGGGTGTGGATCCTGCAGGTTCTATGGATTCCTGGTTGAAGTTTTCTGAAGAAGGTATAACAAACAAAGGTTAGATTCTTACAGTTTTATTTCGTTAAATTTAAGGTCCTGTTACCTGGGAAAAAAGCAAGAATTCTTTGTGTGTGTCCAGAGAGCACAAGTAACTCTTATAATTCCCAATAGAGCCTGACTCCCCCCCCTGCCCCCCAACTTCCTAAAACTTAGCCCCATCTCGATTGCCTGGACTGTTGTATTTCTCAGAAAGCATTTGTGAGTTTGAGATTGGTTCTCCCCTCCATTCCACATCACCAACCCAATGGGCCCTCCTGCTCCTGTTGCCCAGAGTGTGGGGCTGACTTGGGTATTCTCTTTTATTTGTCTTGGTTGGTGGGCTGATCAGCAATTCCCTCAAATGGCCATATATGCCCCACACCTGACAGGAATTCTTCATATGTTTTGACCAATTAATGACACCATTCCAGAGATACTATTTTCTTTTTAAAAAATGTCCTTGGTCATTTTAACAAGAATTTGGAAATGAGGAAGATTACATCCATGCACACAAATGTAGTGTATCTTGGACTAGAAATTAATAAAGTTCCATTTCAACCATGATGGGTAAGGCAGGGTGAGAAGGAATAGCATACTATACTGAGGCTGGTGTTTGGCTTTTAAATGTGAAAACATCCTAACCTGAGGATACGTTTATTGATTTTAGAGAGAATGGAAGAGAGAGAAAGAGACAGATGACAGACGTCGATGTGAGAGAAAAACATTGATTGGTTGCCTCCCATACATCACCCAGCTGGGATCGAACCTGCAATCTAGGTGAGTCTCCTGACCAGGCATTGAACTCACAACCTTTTGGTGTACAGATGACTCTTCAGCCAACTGAGCTATCCAGCCAGAGCTAAGGCTGGTTACTCTGATGATCATAATGTTGTTCTCTACACATGTCCAGAGTTTTCCCACATACATTATTTCATTTAATTTTTTTGATAGAATTGAATGTCACAGTTATTATCTATACTTTTTTGATTCATAGAGAAATTCTCAAAAGAGTCAATAACTTACCCAAAAGTAGATGACTTGTGAGCCCCTCAGATGTTTTAACCTTCTAAGTCTGTATCTACTCTAGCTAGGTAATTGAAGGCCATCCTCTATTTTTGCAATACTCACACATACCTATCATAACATTTCCTGATTGTTTTTTCTTTAAACTGAGTCATTTTTAAACTTAAATCAACATTTTTAACAAGAAAACTTCATACTGTCACAGGAAATAAAAAACTAATATCACTTTCTGTAACTGGGAAGTAACCATGAAAGTGAAAACACTGAGAATGCAACAGTGTCTTTATAGTTTAGGTAAGCTAAATACTGATTCCCATTGAAATCTCTGTGCCCATGACCTGTTTCCCTCTCTGTTAAAAAGGGAAATTTTAGCATGTTTTTAGAGAGGTGTTGAAGTTATATGGCATCAAACTGAGATTCTCTTCTTTTATATCATCAGGACTGAAACAGAATTGGAAAAGGAATAACTTTTCCAATATGCAAATCAGTGTTATTTAATATTATGTCCATGTAAAATTCTCTCATACATAATTTAAAAATTCTCAAGTTGTTTCCCACCCTGTGTGAAACACTGCAGAATACCATAGTTACATAATTAAGGAGTAAATATTGACTGAAAGTTGAGTAGTTCTGGTAGATTACATGAATATCAGTAGTAGTTCTGTTAGATCAGTTCCATTACTCAATATTTATCTCTTCATTCACTCAGTAACAGCTAATGAATACCTACTGTGTGATAACCATGCAAAGATAAGACACAATCTCATCCCTGAAGGAAGTTTGTGGTCTTATTAGCATTAGCAATGGTATAAATTCCTGAATTCTCCAATATGAGGTATATATCATCAACCTTGTGTGAGGGTGGAGTGTTCCTCATAAGTAAAGTGGTGATATCTGAACTGGGTATTGAAGGATGAGAGTTTATCAGCTCTGGATATCCCAGAAGGAGTACAACTTCTACAAGGAAACACTGGTAGAAAAAGACATGGTTGTCTTGAGAAGCAAATAATCTTTTGGTTTGGCTAAAATATAAAACCAGAAGGGAGGGAAATAGATGGGGTAGGAAGGTGTCAGAAAAGGAGACAGGAGTGGTAGACCCAAGAGAGTTTGAGAACAGCTCTGTGTGCCTTGCCCCAGAATTTGAACTGGTCCTGTAGATAGTCCGGAGCCATCCGGAATATGTAAGCAGGGTAATGACATGCTCAGACAAGCATTTTAGAGAAGTCACTTGTGTAGCAGTGAGGAGATATGAGAAAGGAGAAAGTGAGATGTCAGTACAGATATTTTTTGGAGATGCCAATATTGGCTTAAGTTATTCCATGCAAATTCTGTTCATTAGATCTCCTTCTCAATTGTAAAGAGTTTTGGCAGCCACCACTGTGGCCAGATGGGTGATGCTGTGAATGTGGGTCTGTGGGTTTTGGCCTTGGCAGAGTTGTCCTGGGATTTTTAAGATTGTAGAACTGCTTTATAAAAGTGGTCTAGTGCATGTGGGCTGTTGCAAGTGTGGCTTAGAAAATGAACAAAAAAACAAACAAACAAACAACAACATACATCCATTCCACAACCAAGCAGTTGATCAGTTAATGACGAGTTTATCCTACTTTGATTTGGAATAACTTGAATAATCAGGGACTGATAGTGGATGTGTGTGTGTGTGTGTGTTTGTGTGTGTGTATTATTTTTTTCTTTGCAATTCTCTAAACTCACTGATGTACACACAAGGCGGAGATCCACACAGCATGACAGAACAAGATCTTCAAAATTATCTAGCCTGCTTTCACAGGGAACCTGAGACATGGACAAGACCCTTGGTCACAGTAGATGTTCCGTAAAGGATCACAGGTATTCTGCTTTAGTGGTACTGGTTCCCCGACACTGTTTATTCTGTGAATAGATGTATTTTCCCTTTAATATTTTGTATTATTCCTTTCTGTCTAGTTTATAAAGAAATGTAATTTTAACTGGACAGATTGGAAAGTAAGCTCTTTTGTTAATGATAACATGGTACATTATAAAGTGAACTGGGCACTTAATTGAAAGTCAGAATTTAAGACTTGGCTTGGCCAATTCCTGTCATCTGGGATAAGTCACTTGATCTGTCTGAGATTCACTTTCCTCATCAGTAAAATGGATGCTTGGGCTGCCCAGGATGGCAGCTAGCTTTCCTTTTGTGTGCCCACTTCTGGGGGGTTGATTGTCCAAAGTGGGGGCTCTTAACCTCATAAGCAGTCTTTTTAGACTTCTTTCCTGGTCCCTCTGTTGCCCCTACAGTTTTAACGCCACAGATATACGTACTGTATATCTGTTTATGTACCGTGACCCTTTGGAAGGCCACAGGCAATTGTAGTATCTTAATGTTTTTATCTTCCTAGAACTGGGTTTTTGAGTATTGTGCTACCTGAACTGTGGCTCAGAGAGCTGTGCTGAGGGATTAAACAGTCCCCATCATGCTCAGAAGGAAAGATATCTGACCTTTATCTGCCACCGGCATAGGAAAGGGAAGCAGCAGAATGTGAGCTTTGTACTGGGCTAGATGGTCTGTGTAAACTCCACTTGGACATTCTGAGATTCCACGTTCAGTATATAGATAAGCTTTTTTTTTTTTAATTTTATTTTTGTTGTATTACATCCATCCCCTTTTTGCTCCCCTCTGTCCCCGTCCCCACAGATAAGCTTTATCTACCTAGCTGAAGGGAATTAGCTATTGTATTTAATGGTTAATCTATTGGGTGTTGATTAGGTGTTGATGTAACTCTCATCTGAATAAAAATCTCAAAAGTAATCAATTTAATAATTATAAGCAGACAGGCCATATCTATGGAATCTTTTATTTGTCATCCTTACTTCTTGGATAATTAAGATATTCACCTAAGGTATGCCCTCCTGTCATTACAGTATCTTAGAAATCACTCACTTTTGTTTAGCAAAGTTCTCAGGATAAGTTTTGGTAGCAGAAGTATCTGTTTTGCTGTGGAATAGCTATAAGATGATTCCCATGCCTATGGTAAAGCCAGCCCCTGAGCTTGATTGAGGCTCCCTCCCTGCCCCCACCCCACCCCTTTCTGCAGGATAATTTATTGTATTCAAATCCTACTTTGAGTGAGGAATTAGAAGGGCGGTGGTCAAAAGACCAAGACTCAAGGAACTTAGAGTCTTATGGAGGCTTCCAGGAGAAGCAACTAGTGCAACCAGGCCTCTTCAACCTGTGACTTGAAAACAAAAGTCGTATCCCTTTAACACCTGCTGCTGTTAGCTTGAGCCTTTGTCACCTTTGACGACCAACATGTATCTTCCTTGAAGCATTCTCAGTTGGTTCTCACAGTTCCTTCGGATACTGGCTTCAGTGTGTAATAAATAGGCCTCCAGTGTGGACCTATTATCACCTCTTTGCCAAGTGGTGGAGCTTCTGTTGTTGCCCATTGTGGTGCGTTGGGCAGGGCACCTCAGCGGCTTAGCATTGCTGCTGCCTGGCCTCTGGAGAGGGCCTACCCTTCCCCTTACTGTTTAACGGAAATGTGGAGCAAACTTTGCTCTTAATTTATCACTATACACTCTTGCCTAGGTTATAAATACTAAATATGACTGTATTGGATATTAGGGATTATAGCAGAAAATATTTAAAAACTACTTTTCCTGTGTCTGCTTTCAAGAACCATAGGTCCAGACTCCCTCTCCACAGGCCTCTGAATGGTCATTTCTCATTCTACCTGTCTCAAAGTGACCTGTGTACTTTCTCTACGGGAGCCTCTCTGACCTTCTGGGCACATCCTTCACCAGCATGTAGATTTCATCTACAGAGTGAGAAAGAGATTTATTCCCTTGACCCCCTTTCACCAACCATTCTTACCTCTTTTGTCCTCCTACGTTGCCTTTCTCTTGAGGATAATATTCAGAGGAAACTGCCCCTGGGCCTGTGGTCTCCGAAAGACCATTACGTCTCAATGCAATACATCATCATCAATAACAAATTCTAGGTTATTGAATACCATCGTAGTCTAGTTGAAGATGACTTAAACACAGCCTAGGTAATCTCAACTCTAGCTTATAATAAAGATAGAGCCTTCCCTAAAATTTTTTTTGAGGGGGTCCTTATTTTCAATCTCATATGAGAAAATTCCAGGAACACACACACACACACACACTCTTCACCAAGAACAAGCAATAAGAATACAATCATAAGGAAGATTAAAACTAAAGAAATAGTTTCTCTAGAGAAGCTACAAAGCTTCCAGAGACATAATTATGCTAAAAAACAAAAATTAAACAAAACAAAAAATCCCAGAACATCTAACTTATATACCAAAGAGAATTCTTTACTGCTTAGTATAAACATTTACTTTCAAATTAACGGTGACTTCATTTCTTCTCAAGTATAATGGCAGGGTATATTGCTTTGCATCTGGGTAATTAAAGGGCCCACTGAATTAATTTTTCAGGAACAAAAGACAAAGTATAACAAGACTAAAAGGTAAATTCAATCCTTTAGCTCCTAGAAGATAAAAACTACTGAGAACTCTAAGATGATTTTGTTTTGGTCAGTATCAAGACCTGTTAAAAAGACCTTAGTGTCTGGCTCAGTGGAGTTGGCAAACAGTTTCTGTAAAGCGTCAGATAGTAAATATTTTAGGCTCGTTAGGCTATGGAGTCTCAGCCTCAATCCCTCACCTGTGCCACTGGCAGGTGAAAGTGGCCGCAGACAAATGTTAATAAATGAAGGTGGCTGTTATCTAATAAAGCTTTAGGAACACTGAAATTTGGATTTTGTATCATTTCACATATCCTAAAAAGAGTATCACTTCCATTTTTTCAACTATTTAAAAGTGTAAAAGCCTATCTTAGCTTGCGGGTAATACATAAATAGGTGGCCAGCCAGGTTTGGCCCCCAGGCTGTTAGTTCGCTGACCGCTGCACCGGGGCCCTGTATTCCATTATGAAATTATATATTCACATTAAGTTTTATGGTAAGTGTTAAAACAGAGGAAAACACAGAGTACTTTGGGACCACGCAGAGCCAATAAACCCAACTTAGAGAAATCTACTTATTCAGACTTTGCATGTGAACCTAACCCCATATAATTCCTTCCAAGAGCAGCCTGAAATATTTTGCCATTTCAATGTGTTTCCTCTTGGAAGAGACAACTTCCTACAGATCAAAAGGAAAAAAAAAGATCTTGGAAGACTTCTGGCTGTCCAGACTCACATGGGAAAGAGAAGTCTGACGAACTAGGCAGCAATAAGGCAGAAGCATATGGTTTAAATTGTGCTTAACAGAGACATGTGTTTCAATCTTGCCATTCTGAGACGTGTGACCAGTTGTCCTAATGGCCAGTGAGCACTTCTGGGATTGAACCCATAGGAGCCTGTTGAGTGGGTGCAGGTGTGTGTACAGGGCCCTTCTGAATATGGATAAGGCATATGTGTGTGTACATATGTGCATGTCATGGTGAGACAACCAACACTTACTAACCATTTGCCTTTGGTAAAATATTCTTCCTTCACTTCCAACCTGTCAAAGCCCATTCCCTTATCAACATTTAAATCAAGTGTCATGTCCTTTGAGAAACCAGCCCCAATTTCCAGCCACCCTTCCTCCTGTCCCAGCACCCTGTCAGAATTAGCACTGCATTTCGAATGGATTACAGTTGAATATCACGTGACTGTGGGCTCTTGAGGTAAGAATAGTTAACTTTTGCCTCTTTCTAGTTTTTTTTTTTTTTTGTCTGTACTTGCTACAGGGTAAGCACCGAACGTATCGGTGACCATGATGAAAAGGTAATTCTGTAATTTCAAACAACTCACTCAGGTACAGAAAGGTCCTTTTGACATTTGCACATCTTTCTGATTGAGGGGAAGGTCCCCCTTGGGCTCACAAAGACTCATCCTTCTCATTTGGGAGAATAAAGAGAACCCTGGTCCCTGGTTATGCTAACTATTCCTCCCTTAGGAAGATAGCTATGAGCCTCATGATTCTAGCAGTAATAAGTCAGGTACACACCTCCATGCCTGCCGAGCCTGATGAATAGCTCAGCCGGGCTCAGGCCAATGTGCTGTCAGGCTTCGGGCCCATTTCTGTGAATGCGGACTTGAGTTTAGGGCGGAGGATGGGGGCGGGGCGCATAGGATTTCAGTGCAAGCTTTGGTTGCTGGCTGGCAGGGCAAACTTGGGCAAGACCCTGAATCAGATAGCATCAGAGGTCACCTCGTCCAACGGCTTCATTGTCAAGTGGGAAGGCCAAGGCTCAGGAGCGAGTGGCTGCCTCAAATCCGTGTGACTTGTTACCGTAAGAGCTGGCTTCCAACTAGCCCCCTTTGTTTCCAAAGATGCTTTAAAGTTAATTACTCAGTCAATTAATTAACCCAACATCACTGAGGTCTACCATGCATCAAGGCTTCTGCTGGGCAGGGGACCCAGGTGACCAGGCATGCTCCCTGTCCCTCTCGTGTTCTGCAACCTAGCTGCACGTCGAGCACAGAAATAATGGTGCTGGACTCATAGAGACTTGGGTGTGAGTGGCACGTCTGCTCCTTTCTGATTGTAGGAACTAGAAAATTAAAAATGCGTACATCCACCTCATAAAGCTATTGTGGAGATTTAATGAGATAATTCATAAAACCTTTAACATAATGCCTGGTACATAATGCTCAGTAACTTGCAGCTGTTAGTATTGTAATGGAGACACCCAGTCCTTGGACCAGTCAGCTGCCTCAGGAGCCTTACTTGAAAGGTGTGGGATGGCAGGCTAAGTATTCGGATAAAATTTGATCTAAAAAAACCCCACCAAAACCAAATAGTACAAGGTTAGCCGCCTTGCCTCAGGTAAGGCTGATTCTAATCTGTCTGCAAAAGAGGAAAAGGTCATTTTCAGCCTCTTTCTAGAATTGAGGGTGAGAAGGAGGGAGGGATCTTGAAGATCAGATGCAAAAGAATTTCATCTGTGTGGCTGTGTTGTGTTCATTGTTTCCTTGGCAAGTTTAGGCTGCGTGTGAATCCTGCCACCTTTCCCTCTTTTCACAGTGAGGCATCACATCTCTCATAAATAAAGATCAATTCATGCTACCCAGCCTCCTGCCATCTTAGCCCTGCCCTGCTTGGGCCACTGAGGGGCCCAGGCTCTCCGAGGCTCACGGCTGGCTGGCTGGCTGGCTGGCAGAAGCAGGTTACTGCCTCGGAGGCACTTTTCCGATCTCGTTTGTGGACAGAGTCCCGAGGTGCAACTCACCCTGGTTTCGTGTGGTGTTGCAATCGAAACTATTGAATCGCAAAATGAAATATAATTAAAGCCGGGTTAATAAAGCGTGCTCCCCTCTAGCCAGTAAAGGGTGTCATGTTTCTCCTTGCAGCGTTAGGCAAGGAAACTTAATCTCCAGCTTCGTCAGGGCTCTGAATCAGAGGTGTGTCATCCCGCGGGAAGCCGCCTGTTTGACTTGCTGCAGTCACTACACGGCCACCCTCACCCAGGTGCGTTTGTACCCAGCACACCAAATGTGGCCTATGGCAGGTCCTCCAAGGGGGCCTGACATGCAGGAGGAATGAGGGGACTTTGGCTCTAGGCTGGTCCTGAAAACCATCCAGGAGAAGGGACCCCTGGCCTGCAGATTTGGGGCACAGGGACACAGGGCTGTGAATGGAAATGGAGACGGGTACTTTAGTACACCAGGGCTTCAGCGTCACTTCCAGGGAAGGCCTCTCAGCCTTTGTCTCTTCCTTCTTGCTGACTTGAGTCCTTTTCCTTTCCTTTTTTGGTTTCAGCAGCGTTCCACCACTCATTCCTCAGGCATCAGCCTCATAGGCTTCCCTGACGTCCCCGAGCCATCATCAGTGCTTATTAATGCTCCTTTAGCACTAGAACCCACACTGTAACATCAATGTTTAACACCTGTTGCGGTCTAAGCCCTGTGCCGGGCGCTCGTACGTGTTATCCCATCCAAGTCTCTTGACAACCCATATATTATAGATGAGGAAACTGAGGCTCAAAGAGGGTGAGTAAGTTTCTCAGGGACATAGAGTAAATTCATTTGTTCAACAGATGCTTATTCAGCATCTATTATATGCCAGGTACTCTTTTAGGCCCTGGAGACCCACCCCTGAACAAACAGCCAGAAATGTCCCAAAGTCCTTGTTTTCATAGAATATGTATTCTAGTGTTGTTTGTATATGTTACCTATTTAACCAGTAAACAGGTGTGTTATATAGTATATTAGAATGATGTAAGTGCTATGGGAAATTACAAATGTGAGGCTGAGCAGAAATTTGAACCCAGATCTATCCTCGGCATGGTGTGCTCTTAACCACTCAGTCATGTAGTCTGTGGTTTTTGTATCTTCTTGTAACGATCTGTGCATTTCCAAGACTTCCTCTCCTAGACTGTAGGCTTCTCTGGGGCAGGACCTTTCCTTAATCAGTTCCTCTGTCCCAATGCCTGGCATGGAGTCAGTATTCAATGAATGTTTTCCCAGTGTGTGAATAAGTGAGTGACCATATGATGACACAAGAACCTACTGGAAAGCAGTAATTTCCCAGGGATCTGGCCAGTACTTGAGGTTGAGCTCTGTCTGCTACAAACATGTCCTATTACCCCAGGCAAGTACTGGAGCTCATAAAATCTGCAGAATAGGTAAAAAATAATGACTGTTTTTTACTTCCTTATAGATTTATCATGAGAATTAATGAAGCAATGCATGCTCAAACTCACAGCTATCAACAACCTTAAAAAAGTAAAAATAGAAACAAATTAAGCAAACAAACAAAATAGAAACAGAATCATAGGTATGGAGATCTTTGGAGGGTTATTAACTGGGAGGGAGAAGGGGGAAAGTGGGGAAATGGTGCAGGAATTAAGAAGCATAATTGTTTCTTAATAAACAGGGGCAAGTTAAGAATAATATTGGAAAGGGAGAAACCAAAGAACTTACATGCATGACCCATGGACAGGAACTAAGGGGGATGGGATTGTTGGAGGGAATGGGGGGGCTGGGCAGAGGGGAGCAAAAGGAAAAGAAATTGGGACAACTGTTATCAGTAATAATCAATAAAATACTTCTTAAAAAAAGGAACAGTGCATGCTCAAAGACTTTAGTTTCTTTGAAGACAGGGACCCATGTTTTTCCCAGTGATGGGCCCACTGTTCAGATTCCCAGCAAGGCTCTGGCATTCTGGCCTGGTACTTCCAGGAGGGATTGCTCCCAGAGAAATAAGGTTTGTTTTCCTGACAAGGCCTCTAACCGGTTTTATGAGCTGCCGCTGTCGGGCTGTGGGCCTGTGCACGAGGGTTCACTAGCGACTATGAAAACATATTTTATGCCCTTTGCTAAAGTGGGCCCTAAGTCAGTTCAAACTCAAGTTTTTATGGCTCTTTCTCTCCCATCGTGGAAGTAAAAATGCTGGTTTTTATGTGCAAGAAATCTCATTTGTTGGGTGTAAAAAAGGTAGTTATTGGAATGCCTGTTGGCCAAATGCCAGATGTAAGGCACCAAGAAAAGTGGCCTCAGATTTGTGTTCTCGAGGAGAAAAGGGCTCTGTCGTTAGATGGTGAAATAGAAAATGGGAAACCCCAGGGTTTGGTTTAATTCTCTGTTATTGCTGACCAGTCAGCACCCTAAACCTGTTCAGTCACTCCAGCATACACAACACGGGAGGCTTTCTTGGTGTTTTCCTGTTGACCCAGTGCTGTGTTCTTAAGCATAATGAACCCAGTTAGCTGAAAGCATTGCCAAGAGTCTATTTGACATTGGCAAATAGGTTAGCATTCTGGCGTTTGCTTGATATGGCAATGTGCTTTCTCATGAATAAAGAGCTGTTTCCTGGTGGGGAAAAATCCCCCAGTGTTACTCAACAAAGACAGGTAATAATAGTTTGGGTTTCTCTAGTATCCCTTTTCTAAAAGTTCAAAGGTCTCTCATGCTGCATTTCTGTCACCTTTATAGCTCTATTATGAAGACCTAAGCAGGTGTTACTCCTCCCTTCTTTTGGAGAAAGGACACATTTTGTTGAGGTGACCCACTTCATGTTGATGTTCCTTAGTTCAAGTTCAAGTGTCTGGCTTGATACAACAGTCATTAATCAACTTCGACTAGGTAGTAGAGACCTATTATCTACCAAGCAGGCTTATGCTGGACACTGTATATGTAGTAACTTGTTTATTTCACCAAATAAATGATCTTACAAGATTAGCATTATTATTGCCACTTGATAGTTTAAATAGATAATCCAAATTGACTAGTAACTTGCCGTGCCACTCACATACTGTTGTATCAAAGTTATGTCTTTCTCTATAGCAAGATGCCGCATTTTACCTATAGAAATGGTCGGCTCTGACTCAGGCAGCGAATTTGGCATTTACTCCTATCAATGTTTAAAATGTATTTGATCACCATTCATTTTAGTGGGAGAGGAGAGAAACTGATTTTCTGTTAAATTGAATTCCCTTTTCTTTTTGTTTAAATTTCAAATAAGGGATAAATTACATGTTAATAGAACGTTTTCATGTATTTGGCACAGCAGGCCAGTTCACAGTTTCCCATCACTCATAGCTGGGTGGTGTAAGTTGCTAACACTCAGAAGGGTAAAGATAAGTTCCAAGAATATAGTTGTACAGTGTCATTCAAAAGGAGTTTAAAAATTGCTTTTCCTGTTTCCCACTCTCTTGTTTCTCATTCTCTCTTCAGCTTTTTGTGTGATTTTAAAACAATACAACTTCTTGGGAAGCCTATTCAAGGGATTAAAATTTAAATACCACACAAAACACTTGTCAGCAAAGGTATACGAGTAGGGTATGATTTGCTCTCAGATTTCCCCTGGTTTCCATGAACAATCAGCTGGCTGGTCTCAGGCTAAGTGGCCTGGTCATCTTTATGCTGAACAACCTCCATGGTAAAATAGCAACAGAGGTAGGGTGACCCAGAGAACAGTGGTTGTGAAACTTCCAATGGATGGTGGAGCTGAATTTAGTTGTATCAATTATGTAAGTGGAAACCAGATGTAACTGCCACTATATTTTCGACTTATTCCTGTGATGTTTAAAGGTTTGGCAGGAGACTTCTGAGTGTATCCTATTCGTTTCTTTCCCTCATGAGCATCTAGGAGGACCTTGCATTCTAATCTTTTCAGTTAGATGGGTCATAGACTAGTTCCGGCCCATGGGCACTGAGTGGGAGTGATACATGTCATGTCTGGCCAAGAGGTTTAAAATGAAGGGCGAGTCTGCTGCCCTCTTTCTTCCCTGGCAGTGCTGAACCCAGAAGCCATGTGTTAAGATAGAAGTATTACAACATGGTGGCTTGTTCCACAGTCAGGCTGGATCCCTGAATGACTAGATGGAACTGAGCCCCCTGCTGACCCATGTTAGACATGTGCTGTGACTAAGAAAGGAGCTTTTGTAGTGTTACTGCTTTGAGATTTCTCACCCTGATTATACAATTTGTGTCCCAGGCAGCTACCTGGCTGGCCCACTCCTTGCTATGATTGGATCCTGAATCCCTTTTATGACTTTAATCCCAGGATTCCCTGTTCTTTATTTATAAACCTAAGGTGCTTCAAGGGTTGGTTCTCACTGAACTCTTGAGAAGGGTTCTCCCTGCATTCTGGGCTGGTGAATGCTACCCATACAATACTCCTCTCCTGCACTGTTCTTCCAATTTGGGGCTTTGAGGATAGCGGGTAGAGGGGGAGGTGAAGGTTAGAAACAGGAGTAAGAAGAAGAGAGAAGAGGACACTGGAAATAACGAAGGCTTTAAAATAATTAGAATTGACAAACAAGATAAGGGATTAAAGTTTTCCATTCTAGTTCCAGCAAACACTCATTTATGGAATCGATCAACCAATGATGTCTTTACTGATTCACTCATCTCCCTGACAAAGTCATTTATGTGATCCATGCACGGTAAAATTTGTTCTGGTCCAGACTTTGAGCTACAGAGAGAGCAAGGACACATGTCTGGGGCTCCGGTAGCTGATGTTCTGGTAGGTGAAGCAGTTGCAGAAAAGGGCATTTGCAGTTCACGGAAACAGGAAACGACACAGAGCTTTCAGAGGCAAACGAATGAGAGGGAGGGGTGGAAGTTGCTGCAGGGGTAATAATGTACGTCATTTAGTGAGTGTCCCTAGACTTTAGCAGCCTCATTGTCATGCTAAGAAATTCTTCCCTCTCACAGTAGGGACACAGAAGCTAAATATCAACACCTGAATTTGTAAATTAGAAAAATACCTTCAGTATTTTTGAACAATAAACCAATGTAACAATAGAAGTAGATCATTGATAATTACTGCCATTCTGGAGGGCCAATGGGTGCCAGACACGTGTGCTTCCTGTGTATCTTGTCATCTAATCCCACAACCCCCTTGCAGTGTTGGTATTTATCCCTGTGTTATAATTTTAGAGATGAGGACACTGGGCCTTGAAGAGAATATGTTGGTTGATGAAGGTCTCTAAGAATATGGTGGTGTTGGGATTTGAATCCTGTGGAATTTGTGTTTTTTTTTTTAATTTTATTGTTGTTGTATTACATCCATCCCCTAAATCCTGTGGAGTTTTGATAAGCCATTCTTCTCCTCATTATGCTGTACTGCTAGCCTACCAAGGAGAGGAAATTAATTTTGAAGTACCCTTGCAAACAGAAAGAAAGAAGGAACTCCTACCTTTTTGCGACTGCATGGATGGAGCTAGAGAGTATTATGCTGACTGAAATAAGCCAGGCGGCAAAAGATAAATACCATATGATCTCACCTAATACAGGGACCTAATGAACAAAACAAACAAATGAGCAAAATAGAATCAGAGGCATGGAAACGAGGAACAGACTGACAATGACCAGAGAGGAGTGTGGGGGGAGAAGAGGGAAGGAAGTGAAGGGTCTAGTCAAAGAACAAACATAAATGACCCATGGACGTGGACAACAGGGTGGGGATTAATTAATTCCCACTCCACGGTGGGAGTGGGAATGGGCAGGCATGGGAGAGTGAAGGGGGGAAACTGGGACAGCTGTATCAGAACAACAATGGAAAAGAAAGAAAAACGTGGATGCAATGAGATGGGGTTGGCTGATACGGAGCCATGGCGGTCCTTTGGCCGCAATAGGGCCTCTTTCCTGGGAACCAGGGGTGGTTGTTACCTAGGGCCTGTGTGGGCTACCCGCGCGGGGCTCCACAGCTCTGACAAGTTGTTCTTTTGGGGTCTGTTTTTCGAGACCAGCATATGTCCTTCAGATATGAGCGCTGATTCCGACTGTCAGAATGTTCTTTTCCAACTCTTGACAAATGGAGCTGGAATAATTGTCCTTAAGTGACAGAATTGAGGCCATATGATACTGTCTGGAGTGCTTTTGAGTGACAAAAGCATGCAGATCCTCTCCCTCTCCCTTCTTGCCACTAACCTCTCTTCTGTGAGAAATGCCGACTGTGGAATGGAGATTGGTTTACATCTTTCTCCACCTTGTGTGGTTGTGTTTTGCTCTCCCTGCTTTGCGTTGGAAGGTAGGTCAAGTTGGCCTAGGAAGAGAGTGGTCTCTTCTAGGGACGACAGGCTCTGAGTGAGGGTTCCTGTGTGTGGCCACAGCGCACAGAGTGGAGGCCAAAGGGAAGGCAGCAGGAAGGGGACTCAGAGGGGCCCTGCAGCCACCCCATCCCTGGGGGACCTGGGCAGGCTGTGTCTGAGATGGGCCACAGAGCTTGGCTTAGAAACTGGAGCAAGACTTTACCAGGAGGTGAAGAGAGGATAGATATTCCTCAGGGAGGGGATGGCATGCACAAGGCACGGCAGCCTGAGAAAGACGCGGGTGTTCGTGGCTACAGGTATCAGGGCCACGTGGTCAGGATGCCTGGGGAGGCTGGAAGCTGCTGCCGGCCCAAGGCCACGTGCTCCCTGCAGCGTTCGGCAGCCCCTCAGCTGTGCTTCGCAGCTGGGGCCTGGGTCTGTGCCGGCGGGAGAGGCTGTCTTCCCTGTTCTCTCCCTTCTGCCTTCTTTCTGTTTATAAGTTCCGTATTCTTTACCCATGTCTCTTTTTTCTTAGTTTCTTTGCCCATCTAGCTTTAGTGGAAGCAGATCTGGATTTGGAGTTGGAGGCTTTGGGTTCTGATCCCAACTTCTGCCACTTCCTGGCTAGGCAAACTTTTCACCCCACTCGGTCACTAGGCACCTCAGTTTCATCATCTGTAAAAATGGAGATCATGATGCTTATCTCACAGGCATGCTTTGAGGCTCAAATGGACCCCGCTAGTGTTTCTCATGGTCTGTTCTGCAGATTTTTGATGGGCCTTGTTAGAAGGTGAAGGAAACATCTGTCCTACGGCTCTATGAGTGTGGGAAAGTTTAGATTGAACAACATATGTAAAATTCTCAATATGTTAAAATATGATTACCAAAAGGATAGGGTGATGAGCAGAGTATATAAAACACATTGTTTTGGCACTGGCGTTGTTGATTGCCTGCCTACTACCACCCTTTCCCATTTTCTTTGCTACAAGAACGGCTTCTGGTGGCACCAGGGACACCTGGCTCCTTTGCAGCTGGTCTGAGCCAGGGCAGGGCTCGGAGCAGTAACTCAGTGGGCTCTGCTTAGGCAGACTTCAGGTGGGGACAGGGGACATGGGACGGTGTTCGACCAGGGCCTCGTGGGATGAGTAGGAGCTTCCATAAAGCACAGAAGCGGAGGTTAGAGAACTTTTTGCAGAACATCTCATCGTGCCATGGCTTGTATGTGAGAGAGGCTCCAGCTTACTCAGACCTTTTTTGTTCTAGGTCTGAGTAATGGCGCTTTGTGAAAGTGAGGGGTTAAGAGAAAACAACATAAATCATTAGCTTCCTATTCTCCAGAAACAGCACTGTTTGCTCACAAGATCATGCCCCGTGACCTCCCTCTGTCATAACTGTGTGCTGTGTTTGGGGAAATGGGGCATTCCCCAGGCCAACGTAAAGGCACACCCTAATCCTCCGTGCCCAAATGACACACGGAGCAGCGGGGAGGCGCGGCTCTCCAACAATAGCGGAGGCGTTTTTGGGATTTGACTGTTCCCCTCAGACACTCCCAGGTGCCGTCCCTGGGAGGTGGGCCTACGTCCCAGTGGCGTCGAGCCCTGAGAACTTGCGCCAGATGTCAGCAGTGGCATCCACCATGCCCACCACCTTTGGTCCCTGTACCTAAGAGAGGACAGCCTTGCAGAAAAGTGTCACCTGGCCGGTAGGTGGGATGGCAAGTGCACCTGAGAGGCAAAATCATGGGGCAAAAAGGAAAGGCAGACTTGAGCTTTCCGGAGTAAACCAAAGGGGATTCACTCTGCTTCTAGGGGTGCACCCTTGGACTCCAATCATCAAATCTATTTCAGAGGGGATTTGCTGCAGGCCAGTCAATCTGTGCCAGGTGCCCTCCTCTGGGCTTAACCCACACCCCATGTGGTTGTTATAAACACTTGCTCAACTCTTCTGGTCACTTCACGGGACTGTGGAATCACTTTCATGCTGAGGGCTGGGCCTTAGTTCCTCCAGTATCCCCCCAAAGAAGTGCCCAGCAAATGAAAGAAGGTACTCATTTTAATATTGTGTCAGTATTCAGGGCCAATTTCCTAGATTTTGTATCATCATCACCACTCTTTACATTCCTTTATTTATTTATTTTTTAAAAATTTTATTGTTGTTGTATTACATCCATCCCCTTTTTGTTCCCCTCTCTCCCCCTCCCCACCTTTATTACTCAACATGATGACATTTTAAGTTTTAATTTAGGATAAGCTATCATGTTGAAAAGACCAATTTCTTCATTACTTACAAGAAGGCAAGGACTACCCTATTGTTTATGTTTGTCATGTCCCGCATAGGGGAAGGTACAGCCTAGATGACAAAGGAGTTGCACATGTAGGGTTCCAAAGTGGTTCTCACTGTCATCCTTAGACCTAGAAGAAAGCATCACCTTGGCACCTGAGAGTTAGGGAGGCTGCCATCTGCCCTGCTCACCGCTCCAGAAGCGTGGACGACTAACACTTGCCTTCCCTTCCTCCTATGGCCCGATTCAGTTGGCGTTCTGCCCCGTTTGGCTGCCTCACCCAAGCCAAGGGTGGTTGCTGGCCATTTATTTGGTTAGTAATAAAGGTGACTACATCCTAATTTTCTCTCTTGATGGTTAGTTAGTATTCTTTAACAGGCAAATAAGCTGCTTTACAGAAATTCACCAGAAGGAAAATCACTGCTAGTCTTTAAACTAAAAAGGAAGTGACTATCATCAGAATGATGCCAGTGTGGCCAGCTTTCTCCTCTCTCCTTAGCAACTGTTCATACACCTTCAAATGCTCTTCCCAAGTCCTCCTGCATTAGCTAATGCTGATGACAGTCCTGGAATCCCGGCCAGAGGGCACACTATGAAAATAAAATTGACAAGTATTTCCTTCTTGAAATTCAGAAGATAGGGAGGAGGGAAGGATCAAAAACTTGAGTAAACATGGCAGAGAAAAACAGTTGTAACACATTATAATTCTGGGATTTTATAAAAAGCATTTGCCAGATCTTCATTTCATGTTCATGCTTGTTACCTAACATTATTCCTCTGAATGTCCTGATCACACGCTGCACCGACCTGACCACCCAGCATGAAATTTCTACCTGGGATTCCAAAGATGAGATGACCCCTGACAGTTTCTGCTGGCTTTGGGGTAACCGATCTGGAAGTGGCCGTTAAAAATCTTTCCCATGTTCATTCCCCTTAAGGACTAGCCCCTGCCTTCATCCCAAGGGACCCTAATGAGAAACTGAAGAGATTGTCTCTCCTGCTGGTTTCCATGTGCTGTCTTGTGGGTGAAACCTGGGGTAAGCGCTTTATAAGACACATGGAAACTGCACAGAATCCTCCCTCTTCCTCCTTAGGACTTGACGGGCAGCTGCTAAGCAAGAGCCAAAAAGAGTGTGAAAGTTGAGGTCCTTTCTATTCTCAAGCCTGATTTCAAGGAAAAGAGAAGGAAGTCTTCTTGGGCCCACGCTGGCAGCAGCTGGGTTGCCATGAGGTTTCTGTGCTCTCAGGCGTCCCCCGGTGGATGGGGGGCCCGAGCCCCACTGCGGAGCCAGAGTCACTCCGCAGACGTCCCTGGCAGTTCAAGGGATCCATCGGCAGCTGAGCACAGAATGCTGTAGAAACCCTCCCAGCAGCTCTGGTCCCACATGAAGTGTGTTCTTAGATCGGCTTGCAGTGGCAGGAGCAGAATAACAGCAGAGAGGCCCAAGTCACTGGGAGAATAGGGATCATTTATCTCTTGGAGTCAAGGGTGAGGAACCTCAGGGCTGAGAGAAGCCTTGATGGCTGTCAGTCATGCCTCTCAAGGCCCACGGTGTGGCACCTGGCTTGTCTACCTCCAGAGATAGGGAGTACCCTGCCTGACCCCCGCGTCTCACCCCACCATCAGCCTCGCTCCCTGCGTGTTCCCCATCCAGCTCACCAAATGCGGCACACTTGTAGTGAGCATCCACGCCGGCCCAGGCGCGGTGGTAAGTGCTGGGAACATGGCTGTGAGCTCCCAAGGTGCCCAGCCTTGGTGTCCCAGTTCAGCTATCCTACTTCCTCTTCCCTTCCACAGCTATGCTAATATTTGAAAACAGGGATCATGCCCATGGGCCTAGTCTTCTTTGCTGCAGTCTTAACATCCTGCTCCCCTCACGATCCTCTTTGTCCATATCGTCCTGAGTTGTGCGTCCAGTGGGTGGCCTGGGATGGAAGAAGCGTTGCTGGACTTCACAGTGTAGCGCTGCAGGGAGAGCACGCCTTAGCCAGGCATGGCTCACCCCGAGCGCAGATCACAGTATTGGTTACAGGTTGAACTAAGTTTGGGGTACCTATGGAAAATATCAGAAAGAAGTCTCCTCCCACCAGTCTGACACCGTATTATTCCCAACTCCTCTGAGACCTTTTATAACGGACTCAATAGAAAAGTCAGTGATCAGTCTCCAAGGAGCTTTCTGAGCATGCTCTGTGTTCCTTCTGGGACCTTGTCCCCAGGTCAGGAACACAGAGTTAGAAAGTTCTTTGTCTTAGGCCCAAATGCCTCATCCAAAATGTTCTCCAGTCTGCTTTGCCCTAGTCCCTGCTCTGTCTGCCTGAGGAGGACCTCCTGTGCTTTCAGGGTTGGAGCTGGGGGAGGAGTTAAGAGCTTGGCTTTTCTGCCTTCATGGGCAGCATTTCCTGAGCAACTAGACACTCCTGCTTTCTCGGGCTGCACCTGCTCCAAGGGCTCACTAGATTGATGGCTCTGCTCTTTGGCCATCTGCCTCAGCAGAGAGAAGTGTTTCTGATCCTCGCCTCTGCTTTGCATGGTCTGGCAGTGGGTGGGAGGGTATGATGGGGTGGTGCAGGTAGCGATGGCAGTGTTCCATGTCTGATTTCTTCCAAGCATCCACTGCTCAGCACATAGTGTGTGCTCAGCAAATTTTTGCTGAATGAATAAGTGAATAAATAAGTATTAAGCAATTGATATTGACCCTGAGGAAGCTGGTATTTTCTCTCAGCTCTCTCTGGTCACCCTGGTATCTTCTGATCAGGAGCAGGTATTAGAGGAGAGCCCTTATTCCTCACCAGGGAAGAGGGGTGAGGAACACCTGCTCTGATCTAGAAACAAGGTGGTCCTCATGGCCACCTTGTGAGGCAGGCATGACTATCCCCATTTTACAGATGAGAAAACTGAGGTTCTGATTGGTGAGTGGCTTACCCGAGGGCATAGAACTGGCATATGACATGGTGGGATTTAGAATACCTTCGTCCATCTGGCTGCAAGGACTGGGTTGTCGGTACTGCACCAAGTTGGCCTCTGGACAGGGCTCTTAGAACTGGCTCAGGCCTTTGCACCAGGGCCACAGCTTTGTGTCCACAGTTCTCCCTGGGGACACACACCTGAGCAGATTCTCAGGCAGGGCCCTTATCACCTACTCAGTCCAAGGTCACCTGCCTGTCTTTAACCCATGGAGGCCAGGTAGCTGTTGCTTACCAAGGTCTGGGGGTGGATCCACCCCGGCCAGTCATATTCTAGTTCACTGGGTGCTCAGTTTGATTTCCCAGATGGCTGGTGCCCATGTGAATGAAAATAGGAATCGAGTCCCTGAGGCAGAAGGCTGTTTTCCTGTGACTATTGGAGGCAGGTGGGGCATCTTCTGAATGTCACCAAGGACATCCATCTTCCCTAGTTGAAAGATTTGGGGACACTCCTTGCCTTTCTCATTCCTCACCCCAGAGCAATGTGAAGATCAAAGAGGTTTAGAAACATGTTAGGCATGTTTTGGCCCAGTTTATCTGTGTGGGCTCAGGCCTCTTTGTGCTGAGATTCCTGGCCTCTCTGGGAGGGGTGCAGCATCGAGTCCTGAGACCTAGGCAGTCTAGTCTTCAGATGCTCCAGAGTGAGCTAGTGCCGCTGCTCACTAGCTGCCTTAATTTCCTTTTCTGGAAAGTAGGAGTAACAATGCCTGCTTTTAGTATGGGAGCACGCTAGATGTGCACTAGGTGTGACTATGAGTGTTGATTCCAGCTAACGGTTTGGCTAACCTGTTTTCCAATTCAGATTTATATAGTATTTCTTCAAGTTTAAGAAATACTTCTGAATCTAACATCTCATTTAGTTTCCATAGCAATCCCATAAATTGTGTATTATTAGCTTTATTATTTGTATACATTAGGGGAAAATAAAACCTTAACAGAGGTTCAGTGAACCTCTCCCCGTCTTCCCTGAAGACACAGAAGAGTGGAACAGTGTAGAGTAGGAAGGCCCCCAGTCCCAGCTGCTTACCTGGATCAAGTTATTACTTCCCTGCCTTAGTTTACACATCTGTGAAATGGAATCATTCCCCTCATGAGGTAAGTTACAAGCATTAATTGAGTTAATGCTGTAAAGTGTTTGGAATTGTCTCAGAGTGTGCACTCAGTGGAGCCTAACTTGGAAGGACAGACAGCTGGTGAGCAGAGGGCTGGACTCAAAGCCAGATCTGAGTCCACACACCTTATTCTCTCTGCTGCCAGGGACCAGGCCTCACCCAAATGCTACTTTTGTAACAAAAGACTTAGGCCTGTTCCAGCCACAGTAGGTCTCTTATTACCTCCCCCGCCTTCACCTGGCATTATTTGCTTTTGCTAGATAATGCAAACCCAGAAAGGTTAAGTAACTAAGTCTTAACTTAGTTTGTGGTGGCCCAGAATGACCATCTAGGGCTCCTGATTTCTAGACTATTAGTCCATTAGTGAACCCACCACCTAAAACTTAAGAAAGGAGTGAGATACACCCATACACAAGGCAAAACAGCATATCTTGAATTTCACTCCTGCCTCCAACTGACACTCTTAAGTCTTGTGATCAGTAATTCATTCCAACAGTTCTGATTTCTCCAGATGTGGGTCAGCATATATTGACAGTGGCAAGTAGACAAGGTCTGGAGTCTCCATGGGAGAAGCACTGCTTTAGAAGTTTTGCATGACTGAGGTGCTGCACGTGTGCCCCCTGCTCGGTGCCTGGAATTCCGGAAAACATTCGTTCAGTTTCATATCCCCTTCCCCGCCTCCCCAAGAGGAGGCCCAGTATGGGCTGGGGAGTGAGAGCCACGTGTCAGATAGAGGGGAGAGGGAAGATGGTCCCAGCAGATGTGCCCAGGAGGGCTGGCTCATGTGCCGGAATTCCCAAATAAAAACAAACAAACCAAATCTCTCATCACATTGGTGTCAAGTTCTTGCTTCTCAAGAGTTGAATTTCCTGGAGTCTGTCTCCTTCTCCTACAGCACATTCCTGTGACTGGGAACTCCAAGTGCCAGAAGACATATGGAGAAGCTTGGGAAATATTGGTGGCCCTCCAATATTTCACCTGAGCCCGCCTGGGCAATTCAGCTTGCGCAGCATCCCCTCCTGAGCCCTGTGTTGCAGCCAGAGTGAACTGCTCATCCCGTCTGTGTCCTGGTGGTGTCCCAGCCTTTGCTCAGACAGCTCCCTCTGGGAATGTCCCCCTGGAAAGCTCACCTCTTCACAGCTAGTTGCCTGATCCAGTCTGGCCTTCAAAATGCAGGTCACACGCTGCCTCCTGACATTCAGCTTGATCTCAGGACAAAGGCCTGTCTCATTATTCACTCACCAACTATTGATTGAGTTCCTCCCATGGACCAGGTACTATTATATTTCTTTGAGGTACCTCCGTGAGCAAGCAAAGATCCCTAACTTTGGCAAATTTGCCTCCTTTTACCATGCTTTATTGCTAATGGTGGATGTCCAGTTCTGAGACATTATGCCTCTCAAGGTTGGATTGATGTAACCTCTGATAGCTTTATTCATCCTTTCGGTGATTTCTTACTGCTCTTGGCATAAGGACTTGGTGCTGAGAATTCCCTACTAGATCTTCCGTGGGTCCTACCTCCCTTCATATCATTTGCTCCTAGCGTTCTCTATTCCTGCTCGTTTTTGGTCTCTTCGACTTCCGTGGCCACAGTGCGTGCCTTCCGCATGGAGTGCTGTCCACTCGGCTCTCTCTCCCTGGTGACTCCAATCTCAGCTGAAACATCGCTTCCTGAGGAGGGCGTCCTGGCTGTTATATCCCTTACCACAATTGCCAGTTTACTTGTATCTGTGACTGTGCCACTCAGAGCTGTCTCCCAACGAAGCTGATAGGTAACTTGAAGACAGAAGTGGTATTTATTTTTGTTTACCATTTGCATCCCCAGCAAACAGTAGGGAGTCAATAGTTTTTGTTGAATGTGTCAACAAATGAGTCCCCTCTGGCTACCCCATGCGTTAGAGTATCTATAGTGGGCTCCGATTTAGGCATTATGTTGTTTGTTTCTTATATGATTTCACTTGTCTGGACACGTATCTGTCCTAATTTAAGTCTCAGAAAATACAGACACTTTGACCATAGCATTGTTCTGCTCTTAGACAAGGAGCTAAATCTATTGTGATGGCTAATGGAATAAATAAATGAATTTAAAGTTGTGTAGAATGGGGAGTGGTGGGAGTGAGAGTCATATTTTAGAGGAAATTTTGTTTCAACCAGAGTTGGCAGTGGCGTGTCTCCTCACATATGGATGCGTACATTTTAAGAAGGCTCATGGCAGGGGGCATAAGAGGACTGTGGACATGGTGTCATCAGGGGAGAGGTGGATCTGCCCAAAACTGTCGCTGGAGGTGCACCAGGGACCCTCAGTGAAGATTATTCCAATAGAAAGGAAAGTTGTCTTTTGAGTGAGAGCAAAGTAACATTGGGTAGGAGCCCTTTCTCTCTTGCTATTTGCTCCCTTAAGAAGAAAGCAAAAGCCCTGGCTGGTGGCACAGTGTATAAGGCACTGGCCTGCGAACCTAAAGGTCACTGGTTCAATTCCCAGCCAGGGCACATAACCAGGTTGCAAGCCAGGTCTCCAGCCAGGTCTGTAGCTGGAGGCAGGTGAAAGGCAGCCATACATTGAAAAAGAAAGAAAGAAAGGAAGAAAGCAATAATAATACCTTGAGTTTACTGCATAAAAGAAAATGTTGTCAGTTTACAAAGCAAGTTCACCTATATGAGCTTCCTTTCATTGTTTTAATAGTCCAGTGAGAATGGTATCATTATTCCCATGTTCTTTACAGATGAGAACAGCGAGGCTCACTGTTCTGAGCCCAGGGACATGTGGCTATTGTACCAGGCAGGATTGTCTACATTATGCTGCAGGAACAAGAATTCCAGAGTCTCTGGGCTAGCCTCTCACACATGCTGTTTGTCTGCCGTGTGTTTGTGGGGGGCTTGTGCCATGCCTCATTCCAACACACTATTTCAGTGACCCCTCACTTTCTTCTTCCTTCTTTATCTGGTCAACTTCGACTTGTTCTTCAAGACTTAGATCAAGCTTCACATTTTCTTGAAAACCACCTTCCCTGAATTTGGCTGAAGATGGTTCTGAGTGCTGAGCTTCACCAAGTTCTCTGCACTTAACACCATCAGACTATCCTGCCGTTGACAGTTTATGTGATTATACCCCCAAGTGCACTTGGTGCTTCTTGGAGGACAGGACTATTGCTTTAGTTACGTCTGCCTTCTCAGTACTGTTCATGGAGCCCGTCTTCAAACAACTGCTCCTTGAAGGGAGAAGCAGGACGTATGACTTAGACCTTAGCTTGGGAACAACCTGGGAATGATGGGCTCTCCACCCCACTCGTTCAAATGCAACACTCTAGTTCCAGTACAGTGTTTTACTTTGAGAGCATGGGCCCCGTGAGGCATGTCAGGTTGATTTACCCGCAAATTATATTTCAGAGTGGTTGAAACATACTCAAGTTATTGGTCATGATGTGTAGATTGACCATTTAAACCCTGATGAAAACCTACCAAGTATAACAACTGTTTTTGAGGCTAATTCATCCAGAGCTTCTTGCTCCTGGCTGTAGCAGATCATCAGAACTAACCACACCTTAAGACCATTCCATCTAAATAACATTTCAGGAACATTTAGCCTGTCAGTTTTTTTCAAGAGTTAGCCGGATCTTTTCTGTTGCTTTTGGAGACAAAGAAAATTTCTTTTCTGTCATGGTTCTGGACTTTGACAGATCATTGTTTATAATTTGGCAAGTCTCATTGGTAATATACACCTGTTGAATGATTAATTACAAAGTTTTAGAATATGACGTTTCAGTGAAAGAGGAGCAGCAATTGTTTTATGAATTTTTCTCATTACATCCCTTCAGCATCAGAATCCAGAATGGGGCAGTTCTTAGAAAAACAATGGACATATGTTCCAGGCTCTTTCCCAGCTGGTGTGGGCATTTCAAACTTGTGATTTCAGCCGGGCACTGCAGACATGGTGGAGCTAGACATTCCTGTGTGGGCACACCCAGGGTGTGAATGTGTTCAGAGAAACAAGCCGTCCCTTTTGAACCCAAGACCGAACAAGGGCTTGGGGTATGAGCACATCATGGTGTTTGGAGATCCTCTGGTCCATTTTCAGGTTACTGAGGGGGAGGAGAAAGAGCCTGGTTGTGGAGTCATAACTGCAGAGTTCAGATCTCTTTTTCTTATTTGTCTTGTTTAAAATTGATTTTGCAAGAGGCAGCTCTGCTTTCCTGCTGGCCAGCGGACTTTTTGGCATAGTGTTTAATAGGCCAAGGATGCTGGCTGAGGGGAATGGTTTTCAATTGAAGTGAGTTTTGCCACGCAAGTGCTCCTGGTGTGTGGTTCTCTGTGATCCTGGGCACGTTGCTTAAGTTCTCCGAGACCTGGTAGCCTCAGTTGTCAAAAGGAGAAGCCCTGACCAGGTGGCTCAGTTGGTTAGAGCATCATCCCAATATGCCAAGTTTGTGGGTTTGATCCCTAATCAGGGCACATAAAAGATTCAACCAATGAATGCATAAGTAAGTGAAACAACAAATCCATGTTTCTCTCCCTCTAATCAATCAGTCAATGAAAGGAAGAGGATAACATTTACTTGCAGGGAGTAAAGTTTATCAAGTGTCTGGCCATCATGGTGTCCACTAACAGTTCCTTTTGCAGCCTTTATCTAGTATTTGGGATAGAAGATACCGATTTAGTAACCTTTCCTCTCTTTCCTGAAACTCTGAACACACACTTATTCCTTCAGGAGAGGGACAGGAGAGCCCACCTGGGTCACCCCAGCACGGAGGCTGTGAATCTGCATGGGGGGCTAGGCTTTGTCTCTCCAAAGGCTCCCATGTTATGGGTGAGAGGCCTTATGCTGAATGTTGGCTGGTTAACATGTTGACTAATGTTGGGAAGCTTTAGAAAAGCTTAATTTCCATTTGTTATTGGCATTGTGATTTTTTCCCCACTAAAAACCCAAATTAGAAACTTTATGGTAACTCTATACGTTTGAAGGTCTTTCTGGTTAAATAAACCAAGGAGGACAGGGAATATCCTAAAGGCTTTAACCCCCAAGGGGCTGGAAGGTGGATGTTTATAAGGCAGATTCATCCCAGTGCCTCTCTGGCCCCTTCCAGTTGTTCCAACCCATCTGGCTTTGGTTGTCGCTGAAGAATGTTTTCAGGTATTTTCTTTCTTCAATATGAATTGAAAGCTTAAAGTGTAAAGGAAAGAGAAAAGTAGCCCATGGTCTAGAACTATCTAAAAAGTTTATTTCTTGCTTCAGACAGCAGGAAAAACATAAGGTTATTATTTTTTTTTCCTGCTTGGCTTCTGTCTAAAGAGATCAGGTCAGAAGGCTTTTTGGTATACCCCAGACAGTCCTGTACTTCCTGGATACTTTTTGAGAACATGAAGCCCATTTCTCATTGAGACATGACATTTATACATTTATACATGGAACACTTTTGAAAACTTTCCCCTAAAAGTTGTCATGCCTTTCTACCTAAAGGATTTTTAAAAATCCGAGTGGCAACACTTATAGCAGAACCAAATTGGAGCCATTTAAACAAGTATACCTGATATAACCGCAGAGCACTTGCCATCAGGGCACACCAGAACAGTCAGATGCGCGAGCTGCAGCTTTCCTCTGGCCTTTCGTGCATCATGCTGGATTTATTCAGACACGGCAGTTCAGATTGCCATGATTTTGACAGAACAGTAAATGTTGTTGGATGAATCTCCAAGTAAAGAACAATTTTGGGTGAATCCAAACTCTAGACATTTAAATATGAGGGATAAAACGTGAAATCTTGTTTCCTTACTTCCTTATTCCCCTCCCCTTTTCCCTCCGTCCCTTCTTTTAGTTCTTTAATTTTTTTTTTTTTTTTTTTGGTGGTGGGTCCTAGAAAGCTGTGCATGTTTCTAAAGATTTCTCACGCCCTCACTGATTCATGGCCTTGGTTCATCTGCTGTGATATTTTCACCAACTTCATGTTCTCATGAAAACTACCCAAAACTTGGCAATAGGCAAATGGGGCTACTGTATATCTGGATACTGTCATTGCAACGCCCCCATAGTTCAACAGGCTTTCTACTGAATGGGCTATTTTACCCCTCTGTTGGACAGAGTTAAAAATACAAATTCCTATCCCCAATCAGAGACTTAGTGAGCAAGAACATTCCTGAGGGTGGTTCTAGGAATGTAGGGGATAGAGGTGTGTGTGTGTGTGTGTGTGTGTGTGTGGAACTGAGCGTGTTCCCAGGGGATTGAGATGTGCTTTTGAGTCCAGGAAACACTGGTGAGTGATCATGGCGTGGATGGGGATCTGAAGCCTGTGTCAGGCAAGGCTTTGTCGATTGTGTTGTACAGTAGAAGGCATCTCACGCTGGTGGTGCATCTCTCAGAACCATGAGATTCTCACAGTTTCTCTGTCCAGGGGGACTGAGCTGTGGTACCAATATCCCAAGAACCCCAAGACGGCTGGGGTCTGAACTTAAACCTCTTCACCTTTTTTGGACGACTTTATGTGTTTGTCTACCCTTTGAACTTGTTCATTGTGGGCAGTAAAAGTCCACTAAAAAGCACCAACTTTCTGGAAGGCAGGTTGGCTTTGCGGATCAAAAGCCTTAAAACTAATTCTACCCTGTGAGTCTTTCATTCCACTTTTTTTTCAATTTGAATTCAAATAGAATTGTGTATTCTAATTTTTTAAAGAGATTTTGTTCATTATTTTTAGAGAGGGGAAGAGAAGGGAGAAGAAAGGGAGAGAAGCATCAGTGTATGGTTGCCTTTCACCTACCTCCAGCTGGGGACCTGGCTGGAGACCTGGCCTGTAACATGGGCTTATGCCCTGACAGGAATTGAACTAGTGGCCCTTGGGTTCGTAGGCCGGCGCCCATCCCCCGAGCTACACCAGCCAGGGCTGTATTCTAATTTTTATAGTTATTTTGGCAGTGAATTTTATAATTTTTTAAACACCAATTTTAGTTATTTACTTTTAGAGAGAAGGGAAGAGAGGGAGAGAAGCATTGATGAATTGCCTCCTGCATGCGTCCCATTCAGGGACTGGGCCCTGCAAACCAGGCCTGTGCCCTGACTGGGAATTTAAGCAGAGACCCTTTGCTTTATGGGATGACGCCAAAGCAATTGAGCCACACAGGTTGGGGAAGCTTTTTATATTTTTTTTGAAGAAGCAATTTGAATGTCTAAAACTAAGGAAATGATTCAATCTTAGGCAGGTAGCATAAATAGGGTCGAGTCATCATGGTATCTACAAACATTGTTTAATGATGTGGGAAAAATCATTATTAGGTGCTTGCTTTGTTCCAGACATTTCTTATCTGTGTTTTTCAAATTTTCTCTGAGGAACATTTATAAAGTTTAAGCTCATAGGAATGCCATAAATTTTGCTTTTTGAAGGTTTTCTCCCTATTGTGCTACACAGAAGTTTGTTAACTAAATCTTGAGGGTTAGCAAGGTGATAATGATTGATGTTTGATGAAGTAAGAGACCAATTCTGTAAAGATATTTAGCATCTTCCATTCACAAGTTATCAGGCATTATCATATTGATTAATGCAAATAAAGTTTTTCATACTATTTAACAGTTCTGACCTCTGCCTAGCAATGCTTTAGCAGTTCCGATTAGTTTATTGCTTAATTTATTTGGAAGTCAGAGAACTATTTTTCAGATATAAATTCAAATTGTTCTTCTTCTGTCCTAATCTCTGTAAATCAAAAATATTTTAATTTCTTTCACCTGCATGTAACAGCATGTGTACAAGAACCAGGCCACTCATTGGCTGTAGGGGATTGTCAGACACAATCTGCCCAGTTCCCGTGAGCCACACCTCCTCACAGATGTGGGGAGTTTGAGGTAATGACTCCTACCCAGCACTGGGGGCCAGGGTTGGGGTCTCTCCTGGGGAGTCTGGTGGAGGGGGGGAAGGGAGTAATTATGAAATATACCATGAAAACTCACTTGGGGCAGAAGGAAGTGAAGATACGATGGAGGTGATGGGAAGTAACAAATTCCGTGGACCTGGTGGATTGGAGCTCTTAACTGGGTCGAAGAACTGTTGCTGTGGAATGTGAGCTGGTGAGATGAGAGGTGGGCATGCAAGAGCAGGGTGTGCAGAAGAGGAATTTCAGGCTGGTGTGGTATCAGTTGATAAGGTCCAAGGTGTAACTAAGGATGGCAATGAGAAGCCAGGCAACAGATGAGTAATCTACGTGGATCGTGACATTACCAAGAAAGATCATAAGAGAAGTGGTGAGAGAAAGATGTCACCAAGTTCTAAACTCTTCTTCGAATGAGTATAACCAACAGAGAGGTGGGTCTAATGCCACATTCCTCAATGAAACTGAGTTTTTGTTTCAATTTTGGAAAGCAGGGTGGTGGGATTATAGAATTTGAGTTTTGTCCATGGCTCCAAAAACTCCTCACATCTTTCAAGTAGTTTTTAAATCCTCATTTGAGGATTTGTTTATTGATTTATAGGGAGTATAGAGAACAAATGAAGTGGAAGCAGCAAAGGGGATCAAGCAGGATATTATCCCATGAGATAAAACATACCTTATAACTTAGCAAACTCTTAAAACCCAACTTGGGAACTTAAGACTGGCAAGTCTTCTCTTGAGCTCTCACTCAACGCTTTTTAATCTTCCTGCCCTATGTGGTTTAAAGCTTGACATTGTTTGTGTACATGTCTGCACGCCTGTTTCTCCTAAATTCCCAATTTTCCTGTGGGCGAGACCCATTGGCTGGTGTAAGAGCTTGTTTGGTTGCCACGTGCTTAGGGAGCTTGCAGGGTTTTAGTTTTCCACCTGCCGGTGCACTGATTCTCTTCGGCAGCCTCGTCAAATACCCCTGGGCCTGGTGGCTTGGGCCTGAAATTCCTCCTGTGGGCAGGTACCTTTCCATCAACATTTTCTTTTCCGGAAACAGCTGCTCTCATGTATTGTCCACCATTCCTGGGTTTCTCGTATCCCCAGGGGAAGGGCGGGCACCCTCCGTGTGTGCAGGCTCACCTGTCTCCTAAAATAGAAGGTAGGTGCAGGGTAATGGGGGCAGGCCTCACCTGGGTGGAACTCAAGTTTGAGTCCTGCCTCTGTCAGGCCCGAGCTGTTGAGATATGTAGAAACTCCCTAACACATGAAGAAATTAAGGATCAAAAAGGTTGAATAACTGGCCCAAGATCTTATAACTTAGTATCAAAGCACAGGGTGGTGGGCTTATAGAATCTGGGTTTTGTCCATGGCTCCAAATGCTCCTTACATCTTTAAAGTATTTTTTTAATCCCCACTAGAGGATATGTTTATTGATTTAGAGAGAGAGGAAGGAGGAAGAAAAGGAGAAGAGAAAGAGGAGGAGGAGAGAGAGGAAGAGGAGGAGGTGAAGGGGAGAAGGAGGGACAGTGGGGAAGGAAGGGGAGGAGAAGAAGGATAGGGAGGAGAGAGATGTAAGAGAGAAACATCAATCAGTTGACTCTCCCAGGGAGCCCACAACACCCTGACCAGAAATGAAACCTGCAACCTTTTGGAGTATGGGACGGACATTCCACCCAACTGAGCCACCTGGCCAGGGTTCTATTAATCCTAACAAAGTATTATTTCCCATCTCAGATGGAGCCTGAATAAGAATGACAGGATCAAATCATACCCTATGGAACAGTAACCTGAGCATCTTCCTGTGAATAGAATGTGACTTTAATTTACATGACCTGCCTTTTTATCCTGGGTCAGGTCCTAATGTTATTTCCACCATAAACAATGGTCCAAATGCTCAGGGTTTGGGAGGAAACACCTTTCCTACATGACTTGGTCATGTGACAATGTGTAATTAGGATAACTGACTTCATTGCAATCATGAGTTAGGCAAGCAGAAGGTCACACCTGGGCTATAGGGTGACCTGCTTAGCACAAGGCATTTTCCATAAGCTATTCCACTGCAGAGACTAGAGGTTTTTTAATAGTAAACCTAAACTGTCTTATCATAGTGCTGCCCAATGGGTCAGGAAGAGAGAGGCAGCTCATTTAAAGTATGAAGAACATGAGTCTGGGAATCAGAAGATGTGGAACTAAGTCCTCAACACTCCTGAGAGGTATGAAGATTAACACTTGGTATTAACCTTAATTGTGATCTGATCATCGAGATACCAAGCTCTAATTAAAATGTACCCTTCCACAAATTCATCTGAAAATACAACTCTTGGCCACTTTTATAGACAGAAATGGATCGTGCTTATTATCTTCACTGTCCTTTTCTACTTCTCTTTGCTCATTTTCAGCTTGCCCTCTATGCACATACCTGTAAACCTTATCCATCAACTCAGAATTACCTCTCTTACGCCGCCTGCAGAGGGTAGTGTGTTTCGCTGGGGACCTAACAAGTGCCCTTTCATCCTCGTGATGCCACTGGACAGCTGTCAAAATAGCAGCTGGGCCTGTGGGACCCAAGGGCAAGTTTTTGTTCTCTGAAAGGGGAAATACAACAAAAAGAAAATAAACTGCAGAGTTCACCTGAGTCAAGTGATGCTCCATCCTGTTTATTATTCGAAGAGTCCTCCTGTTCTTCCAGCTGTGTTGTCCTGTTGACTGTGGGGCTGCAGTACTACTGTGGCCAACAAAATTCCTGCCAGTACTGAGGGACTTGCCATGGTAACCTTGTGTCTCAGGGATGGGCTTTCTGGCTGTAGATGGTGACATACAGGGTGTGTGTGATTGGCAATAACTTTGCACCTTTTTATTTCACGTGCTTCTTATTAGTTTTGAAAAACTATGTTTCTAAGGATATGATTTGACATCATTGTTTCAGATATAAATTATTAAATTCTGAGAGCAACCATCATGTCGAAGGAATACGCTGTTAGAGCAACCATCATTTCTGGACTGCGTGCAGGGCCAACTGCTAAGGAAATTGTGGCCTTCAGTAGCATCCCTTTACGTACAGTTTGCAACGTGAAGAAGGTGTCTGATGTCGCCACACCAACAAGGAAAACACAGAAGGTACGCAAGGATCACACAAGTCCAGATATTGTGCACAGAATCCAGGAGATCATCAGTGAAGATTCAGGATGTTTACCTTGATGTTTTGAAAGAAGTAGTTGTACTGTGGATGAAGCAAGTTGCAAATGGATGTCATTTTCTCTTCCAACAAGATGGTGCATCAGCACGTAATGCCCAAATGGCGCAAGACTGTCTCAGTGTCAATGTTCCTGAATTCTGGTCACAGGAAATCTGGCCACCTAGTTCACCACATGCAAATCCTTTAGACTATTATGGATGCAGATTTGTAAGAGAGAAGTTAATAAACAATCTCATTCCAATAAAGAGGTTGTTAAAGCTAAGATTGAAAACATGATGATGTCCATGGATAAAGAAAAGTTAATTAAAGCATGCTCAAGATTTCAAGTTGAATTCCAGTCTATTATTGCAGCAAATGGAGACTTTTTTGAAAAATTAAAAAAATAATGACTATATTTATGTATTTACATATAAGAATAATTTTTTTTCAAAATACAACACTTTGTGGTTCATTGTTTATTTTATTAAAATTTTGCCATTTATTGCGTGTACCCTGTACATCCGGGGGGTGAAAAGAGCCTCCAAATTAGTTGTGTGTGTGCATCTGTGCATACATGCATGCATGCATACGTGTGCATGTGTGTGGTCGGCTAGAGAAGAGGATGGACCATGTAATTAGTTATTTACAGTTTCAGGAAGTTAGTTCCATGGTCTCAGTGTTGGAGCTGTGTTTTAACTGCCACCAAGACCAATAACCTTTATTTATTTATTATTGCTTTGCAATATACAAAGTATATATTCACTTTTTAAAATTAGTAAACACAAACAAGCAAAATGGAAACAACAGCAATAATAACTGTGAGTTCACCACTCTCATAGTTATGGAAAGCATGGTTAGTTAGGATTTAGACACATAACTGCCCGGAGTCTTTTCTATGAAAGAGATTGTACACTGCCTGATTTTTGACTTGACGACATATTGCAAACATTTTTCCATATAAATACATAGCTACATGTGACTTTTATAGTGTTCTGTTGTGTGGGTTCACCACACTTTTATTTATTTATTTATTTATTTTTAAAATTTTATTGTCGTATTACATCCATCCCCTTTTTGCTCCCTCTGTCCCCCTCCCCACCCCACCCCCTTTCCCCCCAAAGTCAATCCCATCTGTTGTCCATGTCCATGGTTCCTTTATACTAGATTCTTGTCTAAGCTGCTCCCCTTTCTTGCCTCTGCCTCCCCCTCCCCCCACCCTTAACCATACTTTTATAATTAATCCTCCGTTGTTGGATCTTAGCTTATTTCCTTTACGCTATTATAAACACATTTTTTTTTTTTTAAGATTTTATTTATCATTTCCAGAGAGAGGGGAAGTAAGAGAGTAAGAGAGGCAGAGAGGGAGAGAGACATCAATGTATGGTTGCCTTTCACCTGCCTCCAGCCACAGACCTGGCTGGAGATCTGGCTTGCAACCTGGTTATGTGCCCTGGCTAGGAATTGAACCAGCGACCTTTGAGTTCAAAGGCTGCACCTTATTCACCGAGCCACCAACCAGGGCTCTATAAATATGTTAAATGAACACTTTTTTCATACATATATTTTTTTCACAGCCAATTGCTCTTTGAAAACCTCCAATACTGGGGAACAGCCCACTGTCATTGACCAACCCATAGAGGCTCTCACTAGGCTATCTGTGCTGAAAAGGAACCTTTAACTGAATCTGCATGTTACAGAATCTTTGTAACATTGTCCCTGTGACAGTGTGTTCCCATTGACTTTTCTGTCCTCTTAATATTCTCTAAAGTCACCAACTACATGTTTCTAGTTATGACTTCCTTCATTAGAATATGGCTGCTTAACCTTCCAAGGCTGCAGGGTCATTTATAATGGCAACAATGTCATACAATGACAAATATCTTCCACCAATCTCCAACTGACAGCTTGTCATCTTTTTCCCAACCAGGTATTGTATTGCTTTATCAAAGATTATGTTCATGTAACTAAAAATGAAAAGCATTGAAAAACACTGAGGTGTACGCACAGACTTAACTATATAAGAAAGGGCACGAAGCCACCGAAAGGTAAAGGCTCCCAGGAGATAGTAGGCTGAACAGAGCCTCTGAATGCTTCCCCAAGACACTCTATGCTTAGAGTCAGGGGACAAGGTCTCAAGTGGCTGCTAGGAAACATAAGGAGTCCCTGTGGCTGGGCTACCTGGAAAGGTACAGGTAAGCTTCTGGACATCTGTCAGGAAAGCAGTCAGGGCAGTGGATTGCTCTGTATTTTCTGTACCTAAGCTTACCTTGGTCACCTTGCAGCCTGCAGGAGTAGGTCCAGGCAGACCGTCCCCTGGTGCACAGCGAGTGACCCTGGCTGACCCGGTGGTGAGGCATGGAGAGGAGAGCAGGAACTCCGTTCATCAGCGTTTAGTCTGGGCGAGCCAAGCAGGGGGACAGCCCAGCTGAAAGCCCTCCTGATTATCTGCTCATCTTCACCCTCGGTTTCCTCCTCCATTTCGTTGGAAGAGTCTTAAGATGTGGCAATATTTGCAATTTAATAACCAGATAAAAATGCACCTGGAAAGTTCAGACCTATTTTTAGATAGCTTTTGCATTCCATTGTGGGTCAAATTGTTGTCAGAGCATGTGCACACACACAGGCACACACGGGCATGAAAAGAAGCCATGCTACATAAATGAACCATGCATGTTGTAGATCTCACTCCATTCAAGGTTGTGGGTAGAGTTTCCTTTCATAAGCCCATTTGATAGCTCTTGTTGGCTGAAAGCAAAAGACAGCACACAGCACCCGTGAAAAATACACAGGGCACTGTAGATAGTTGTGTATATTTTTTATTTTTAGAAAATATTTCAGAGATGAAGTTTTATTAAATTTGTACTATTTGGGAATCAAGCAAAATGCACTGGTGTGTATAATGTTAAAACCATCTTCCCACAACTAATTGGTCCTGGTTCTCTCTTCTTGGCGCTACTCTGAGTCTGTCTCTGGTTGGTTGTCAGAGTTTAGAAATGGTTCCTGGGTTTTCCCTTGAACCGAGGTAATATGTGTTTCACTTTCAGCTGATACTGTATTTCAAGTGTCTTATATACATGTCTGTTTCTCTATACCTGGTTTTAAGATGGCCAGTAGATGATAGTGTAGAGGGCACTGACATTGTGAAGTGGCGAGTGGGGGTGGGAGGTGGTGCAGAAAGGGGACTAGAGAAGGAAGGCAAATGACAAAAAGAGAATGTCCTGGACTGGGTGCTCAGTCAGCCATCTTTTCAGTTCGTTTCTCCTGGAATGGCTCAAAGCAGAGGAGGGAGCCAAGGCATCACCTGGGCAGCCCCACCTGCCTGTTACAAGAGGGTCTCACGTACAGGTCTGTTAGGAAGCCGACAAGCCAAACTCAGCAGTGAGAATGGTAGAGCCCAGAGGTGTCTCTGGATCAGACCTTCATTTTATAGATGATAATCTGAAAGTCAGCACGGGGCTGGGCTGTGCCTGAGCCCGCTCAGTAGAGCAGAACTGAGAGTAGAACTCCGCTCCCCTGCTTCTCAGGCTGATGACCCTCTCGAGGTGACATCTTTAGGAGGAGCACAGTCAAATGAAATGCTTCAGCTGAGCAGCTGCAGTTTGTGACTGGTGTCCTCCAAAAATCATACTAAAGAAAAAACTGCTTGGGTAATTACAAAGAAGGTGTATGGCACATTGGAATTCCATGTTTTTCCCCTAAAAAAAAACGCACATTTTGGGGACAGTGGGGGAAAAAATGGGATAAATGTACTACAACAATAAAACTAAAGTACAAAAAAACTGCACCTTTATCCTGTTTTTGCCATTTACATTTATGGTTTGGTTGTTGGTCTGGCAGGCAACAATATGTATGATTGTTTTGCTGCGTTGTTAAGTACCTCTCTGCTCCCTCTTGAAGAGAATTTTCTGCTATTCCTCTGTGGAATGTTTTCGTAATTTGTTGCAGAAAAACCCCAGAGAAATCCAATCATAGAATGGCAAGTAAATCTCCCTGGTCTCATCGCTTCCATTAGGCATGTTTACCAGGGGCTCTGTCGCTGCTCCTTTTGTGCCCCAGGATATCAGCCTTACGATCCCCATTTCAGGGCCGTGGAAATGGAGGCTTAGGAAGGGCATTCACCAGTTCCGAGCATGTGTGCAGATTCTCTGCACGTCAAGTGGTGGAGAGGTTGCAACGGGACCCGTGTGCTCCACTTAGTCCCACCTACTACGTCCCCATTCGAAGCCCATCCAAACAGATGCGCAGTCCTGCCGTCATCTCTGAGTCGGCTCACCTTGCCTGCGCGCCACATCAGTTGCCCACATGAGCCGAGAGCTCATCACCAGGCTTGATCACGCTCATTCCACATGGCCATAGCATGCCTGAAATTAACTCGGTGTAGCAGCTCTTTGAAGAGTTTATTTCCTTGGTTATTTTGTACTTTTGCCCTTAGTATTTGAATTGAATTTTTCTCCCATTTATCATACTTTTGTTGCTCTGCCATTTGAAAATTGAAACCATGTTTGCATCAGCTTTTAAAACATGGCATCTGAGATTGAAAGGCATAACTTTGCCTCCCAGTGCTTCCTGTCCTCAAATTTGTGACATTGGCTAAGTGTAGTCCCTGCTTTGGGCTTTAGTTTCTTTACCTGCTATATTAGAGTATGGGACTAGATGACAAGGGCTGTTTCTGGTCTGTAATAATCTTTTCCATTTGCATTTTTCTGTTTTTATCAACTTTGGCTTTTCTAAACCAAAGTGAATAGCCAGGCCCTTGGGTCTAGGAACTTTTAGCAGAATCTGGTGGTCTTGTTCTAGACCGGAAGGCTATGGGAACTAGGCAGGTCTGGCCAGGATGGTCTCCATTTGGGAGAATCTCTACACGGGGTCTGGGTTTCTCAAACACGGTCCAGGCAAAGTGCTCTCAGGTCCCGGTTGCTGCAGGCGCTGTGAGCCCCTGCCCTGTTCAGGGTCATGTTCTGACAAGCTGGGAATATGGGTGCTTCAGTGTATCACAAACCTTTACCAAACTGTCAGCAGGTGCACCTGCGGAGTTTTTAACCTGGGCGTTGCTTTAAAAAGCATGTCTCATCATTTCATAGATAATGAATTTTGTGACAAAAAACTTCATATCCTCATAATGAGGATGGTGCTGAGGTCTAGAGAATGGGTGAGAGAGCTGTGATGGTCTGACTCCATCTGTCTTTCCCCATGTGAAACCTGCCATTTTACGTTAAGTTTATGGAGTGAATCCAACATTGGGTGAAGGCTCTTTCAGCCACCATAGGTGTCTTCCTTTGTATGAGTGCCAGAGACAGAATTCCATTTTTATTAATTTGAGAAGTAGCATTGCTCTTCATTTGGGAGAAGCCAGTTGACCTCAGGTGCCATGAGGCCATATTGTCCCACTGAATCAAATCCAAGCTGTAGCATGGCATTCAAGGCTGCTCAAAGTTTAGTTACAACCCGTGTGCCACATCCTATTTAAGCCTTTGTAAAGATTTTCAGCCCTTCTAGACTGCTCCCTATCACCTGTAATTTACTCTAGTATCCAGCTGACTCCTGTCTCTGTCCTCCGTAAGTATCCTACCCTAACACCTCAGACTCAACTTGAGTACTTGGTATTTCCTGTTTAGATACTTACCTTTGACTAAGGATTTGGTCTGGGGTTCCCCTCATATTCTTTAGCTTCTTTCCCAGAGAAAGAAGCCTCTTGGAACTTGCCTCCTGAATCCAGATTACTTGTCCTTCCATGTCACCTGTTGGGATGGACCAGGAGTAGGGGATTCAGGACAACTATCATAGATTCCCTGGGGTCCACCTCCTTTCCAGGCCTTGGGATAAGCTGGGGAAATAGAGGTGGATTAGACATTCTCTGGCCCTAAAAAAAACTACAGCCTCGTAGGGAAGAAAACTGTCTAAATAAATGAAGGTGGCAATACACTGTGGGTGGGGTGCTGTGAAACAAATCCAGATGGAGTGATTCAGGGTACAGAGAAGGGATAAGCCATTGTGCCAGGGTTGTGGGGATGGCTGGAGCCTTTCCCCTTGATAAGGTGCTGAGTCCTCAGGGACACCCCACATCGAGAAAGAATGCCTCATCCAGAACCAAATTTCCTCCCTGAGGCGGGGGAATAGACTCTCTGGAAAGAAGTCGCTGTTTGTTAATTATGCCTTTGCAGACAGAGTAATGTGAGAAAAAGATCGGAAACCTTTGACATTTGGGATCCAGAGTGCTCCACAGCCAGCCAGCTGGCCAAGGGTCTGATTCGGTTTTCCGAAGCCAGGAGGAATTCCCAGCGGGGGCTACAAGGGAATGCTAAATGTGGAAGGCCAACCGAGCAGACGCTAGTTTTATCTGGCTGAAACGAGAGGGGAATGGCTCTTGTTGTGACCTTTCTTGCATGTGGAGTTGCCTTTTAGACTTGGAAAAGCTGTCTTAGAAACAAAATGCTAAGTGGAACGAAAATCCAGAACATCAACAGATCATAGCTTCCCGAAGACCATTCTTCACGTGTGTTATCTGAGAAAGGTGCAGGCAGGTGTCCGGTTGGGCAATGGTGTACTGGCTGGTTGGGACATGAGAGGCTGTTGTTTGGTTATGGAGATAAAGCAGGTGCATCTGGCAGGAGATGAGCAGAGAGGAGAGAGAGGAACAGGACTAAGTGCCGACCACTCTCAGCACTTCCCCCATACAGAGGGTGTTGAATTGCTTTGGCTCACTGCAAGGGGTGTTTCACTGGACACATTTTTCCACGGTGACATCGGCAGCAGTGCCCAGTGAGTGTCCCTGCAGGAAATGGAGTGGTGAGAGGAATGGAAAAGAACAATATGTTTTCCAGCAGGACCATTACCTTATGGAAACCCTGACACTGATGTGCAAATGTCTGTTTTCTCTGAGTACCTGGGACTTTTATTAACATTGGACACCATGGCCTTTGTGATTTGGAGTTGATGAAATAAATCTATTTTCCGTTAACATGCATGTGGGTTAGTCTCAGGATTATAACGTTGAATGGGGAAAACTGGCTGTGAAAGAATGCAGTTTTAGATAAAGCTCAAAACTCTACAACTAAATGCATACGTGTGTGTAGTATAAAGATACAAATGTATGTGTACATCTCAAAACTACGCAAGGAAATGATAAACACAAAATTTGAAAAGGTGATTACTAAGTTTGAGAGAGTGGGAATGTTCAGGATGGTTGGAAATTTCAAGGTAACAATAATGTCCTCTTTTAAAAAATAAGCAGTGAAGCCCTGGCTGGTGGCACAGTGGATAAGGCGCTGGTCTGCGAACCCAAAGGTCACTGGTTTGATCCCCAGCCAGGGCACATACCCAGGTTGCATGCCAGGTCTCCAGCCAGGTCTCTAGTCAGGTCTGTAGCTGGAGGCAGGTGAAAGGCAACCATACATTGATATCTCTCTCCCTTTCTGCCTCTCTCCTTTTCCCTCTCTCTAAAAATAATAAATAAAATCTTTTTAAAAAGATTTAAAAAATAATAAAAATAAAATAAAAAATGAGCAGTGAGAGCAAAGGTGCTCCTTGTATGGCATTTCTTTGTGTTACATGTTTTATAAATATTACTTATATCTATCACATTTAGTGAAACAGCCAACTGAACTCTTCTATAAAAGGGAGGATATGTGTGTAAGTAGATGGAGGTGTGTGTCTGATGCCCACACATTGGAAGGAAGGACATCAGATCGGCTGGCAACTTTGCTATGAGTCAGACTGACCGCACGTGCTCCTGTTGCATCAGAAGCTTATTTCTCTCCTCGCATGGGAGAGAGGAACGAAATGATGCAAGCTGGAAACAAAAACAAGACAGAAAACTGTACACGCAGTATCATTTTGATATTATTAAAAGTTATGTTTATGTGCATAGATTAAAAAGGCTTGGACAGTGTCTACTGAAGTATTTGAGAAGGGGTTATCTCTTTAACGATGTATTTTCGGGAAAGAAGATGGGTTTTACAAGCAGCTTCCCTGTTGGCTTAATTCCTCCCATTTCCAGGGTATGGTTGGTCCATCTTCTCTACCTTCTCTGCTGCCCCGTGGGTGCGCTGCCTTCTCCTCTCTGTTTCCATCAGCTATCGAAGCCGCTCTGTTCTGCTCTCGAAAAATGGTGCCAACGTAATTAGGTCACTGGAGCATGTTGATGAATCGAGGAGCAGTTAAGAAAGGAGGGTGAGCCCTGGCTGGTGTGGCTCAGGTGGTTGGAGCATCGTCCTGTGACTGAAAGGCCACGGGTTTGGGTTTGATGTCCAGCCAGGGCACATGCCTAGGCTGCTGGGTTTGGTTCCCAGTCGGGGCGCCTACAGGAGACAACCGCTCAATGTTCCTTTGTCGCATCCGTGTTTCCCCTCTCTCTCCCTTCCTTCCCCTCCCTCTAAAATTAATAAGCATGTCTTTGGGTGAAAGTAAAATTTTAAAAAACGGAAGAAGAAAGGAGGGTGAAGGAGCGGGGAGCGGATGGAGGGAGAACTGAGGCTGGGGGCTGAGTGGGAGCCTCACCTCCGCAGGCCCTGCAGGGCGTCAGGATGATGAGGTAATAACCTTGCAGAGCTTCCCAGGCTAGGCCTTTGTACCCCGTGCCAGTCAGACTCTGAACCTGGCCGCCTCAGGGAAGGGGCGTGGCCCTGGGTGAGGGGCTGTCTCTTCAGCTGAGGCAAGCCCCGCAGGGGGCCGACGGTGTTCCTAGACTTCATCCCAGGCCCTTGGGTTTTGAACTGGGATCTGGGTGGCACATGTCACCACCCTCCATACCTCCATTCTGTGATAACATTACTTTTTATTCAAATGTGAGTTTGATAATCCTTCAGTGGCTTTCCATCACCCACAGAACAAGGACCAAACCTCCAGCTTGGTGTTCAAGGCTTTTTACAATCAGATTGTAATTTTCGTTCTTTCTGATGATGTTTCCTACCCTTGTCCCTGGCCTAATAAACATGCTCCATATTTATCTGCACCCCCCATTTCACAGGCTGAACATACACCTTTCTGCGCCTGGGTTACTGTGTCTGGGCCGTCTTTACTCTCTCAAACTCTTACTCCACCTGCAAAGCCAAGCTCAAATGTCCCTTTGTCCCTGATGTCTGGAGCTGGAGGTTTTCCATTCTTGTAGGTTCTCACATCCCACTTGGCTTCCCTTCTCCTGTCCCTTGTTCCGCTCATACTAGGTTTCCTTCTCCCCTGTCTCTACTTTTGCTCCTCTTCCTTGCTCCTGCTTAGCTCTTCCTCTACCTTCTCTGATATCTCCTATTTTCTACCGGGCACATTTTCTCCTGGAGTACGTCTCCCGTGGCAAGCCAGAGGCCCCGGATGTGCTTGTGTTGCCCGTGGCGAGGGACCCCCTTCGTCCCGTAGCTTGCTGGCATGGTACGCTGGCAGCAGGTCCCATGGGCCTGTGCTCTACTGCTGGGCTCCACCTGCTCCGATTCGGTAAGAACAGCATCAGTGTCCCAGGGCTTCCTGCTTCACCAGGCAGCCTTTCTGAGAAACAGTATTGGAGTTTCTCCAAATAACTTCTACCCCAAGTAAGAGGCACCTTATTTATAGTTATTGGTGTTGTACCTGACTCCCTCACCAGACTGAGGGCAAATGGAAGCCAGAATTCAGCCTGTTATCTTGGGGTACCCTTCACGTAGCATAGCCCTGGCATAGGGGTGGGGGCTTCACTAAGTGTCTGCTGAGTGAATGTACGTGTATGTCTGGTTTTTCATTTGAGAAAAGGAGTAAGAGTGAAATAAAAGTGAATTCCTTTGTGAGATCATCAGCAAGGGAATAAGAATAAAGTGCTGCACTCCTTTCTAGTATGCTGTTGGGTTGTGTTATACCCATTTCCACTGCTTAGTTGATGTCACTCGCGAGTTTGTTGTGAATGTAAAGACCTTCCTTTACTCCCACCTGTCCCTTATGCCCACTGGCAGCCGCCATCAGCTGAGGTCCTGTCATGTGCCAGGCTCTGCATTAGTCATTTCTAATCCTCAGAATAATCCTACAAGGTAGATACTGGAATATTCATCTTCCTGGTGGGGCAACTGAGACTCAGAAAAGATAAACCAAATTGTTTGGGGTAATATGCTGTCAAGTGACAGATCAGGATTTGGACCAGAGCAGCCTGATTCCAGAGATCTCCATCATTCTTGACAGCCGAATCCAGTGTTCTGCTACCTTTTGTGCCGATAGGCCAGAGGAGAGCTTGCCTAGGAGAGAGGTGGAAGACTTTTGGGAGAGCAATTCTGCTGTCATTTTTAAGACAGGACATACACTCTGTCTGTTAAAACAAGAAACACTGCTGCTTTGAAGTGGACATTCTATCTAGAAGTGAGCAAGTTTTTGGGCCTGTGTGTTGTTTTTTGTTTCAAACTATGGAACAGAGTGAGAGAGTAGGTGAGAGTGATTAGGAAAAAGGATAATCTTACACTACTTTGAAACATGAAAATATAATAAACCAATTCTACATTGTCATTCTGTATTAACACCAGGAAAATGCACTTGATAGCATGTGGCATGATTTCTCCATGCCAGGAGTTGTGCCAAGTGCTTTCTATGCCTCATCCCATCTAATCCCCACACCAGCCCTTGAGGTGAATGTGTTTATCACAGGCATCCTGTGACTCAGCACTCTTGTTCCTAGGTGTTACATGAAAGAAATGAAAATAAAAGTCCATACACATGCTTGCATAAGAATATTAATAGCAAATTCATTAATAGTAAAAACTGCAAACAGCCCAGATGTCCACTAATAGGAGGCTAGATGCACAACCTGGGATGTTGGACTATTACTCAGCAGTAAGACAAAGGTGGCAACAGCATGGGTGAATCTCATGGTCATTGTGCGAATGAAGAATGCCTACTTCCATAGGAGGGCACATGACGATACTCCATTCAGATTGTTTTAGTGGGAAAACATCAGGCCAGGGGTTACCTTCAGGTTGTACAACTGGAAAAGGCATAAGCGACTATTCTGGGCTGATGGACATGTTCTATGTTTTAATAGGGGTTTTGGTTACATACGGGCATGCATTTGTCAAAACTCATCAAAAGGTACAATGCATTTCACTATATGTAAATTTTACCTTAAAAAATGAAAACAGATATTGAACTCTAATCATGCACCTATTGAGGCTTTTAACAACAAAATGCACTGGTGTCTACAACATTTCCTGAAATGCGTTAGAAATAAAATGGCTTGATGGATAAAGAGAGATGGCTAGATACGTAACAGAGTGTAGTAAACGTTCGTGTAGAACCTAAATGATGGATATTACAGGTGTTCACAATGAATTTTCTTCAACTTTTATGTGTTTGAAAATGTTCTTAACGAGTGTTAGAAATTAAATAGACATCCAAAGAAGGAGTGTAACTAGAAAAAATCAGAAAGACTAGACTTGAATTAAGTGCCTGTTTTGTCCTGTTGCTGATACAAAATAAACTCTTTCACCCAACAAAGCCCAGGGGACTCTCTGTTGTCTCCACACTATAGGGTCAGACCTGCATCCCATGCAAGCCTTTCACTTCATGGTCCTACTTGACGGTACAGTTCATTTCCTGCCACTCCCTGACACATCTCACCAGCCTGTTCAGATGATCCCTCCTTGCTTTCTTCATGTATACTTCTAGGCTTCTGTGCATTAGCTTTCTGCCAGTCTCTGTGCTTGGGAGATCTTTATTCTTGTAAAATCTTGTCTTATCCTTGTGGGTCCAGCGAATCTCTCCCATACTGATGATTCCTGTTACAGCACTGAGCACATTATGGTTGTTTCCTTCTGTCTCCCTCTCGGGACTCAGAGGCCTCCTAGGAAGGCAAAGCCAAAGTCTCTGATGCACAGGGCCTTGCATGGAGCTCGGTACAGAAAGAAAACTCAAGGAATTTTGGCACAGGCAGTAGCATGGAAATGCTGGGTGGATGGAATGGAACAGAACTGACATTGGAAAGTCCCTGCACTATTTATTTGCCACTTTGAACTCAGTTTACTTACTTGCCCCTGTGTTTTGTTGTTGTTGTTTTCTGACCCCGGCAAGCAACATTTCCCAGGAACCGTTACTAGGCGTTGGTGAAAAATTAGAGGGAGGGTGGAAGGAAGAAAGGGTATTTCTCTTCCTTTCTCTGCTTAGGGAAGTGTGCCCAGCAGTGGCCGAGTCTCCTGCACATTCTAGCTGCCCTCAGGTAACCTGCCCAACTGTGGTCTCTACTTTTGTCACATGACTCTGCCATAATTCCATAGGCCTTTTGGTGCCTCCAGGTTCTGGGCTCTGGTGACACCACCCTCCCTTTATTTCTCCAGCCCTTGGGATGGTGGTGGCTTTCAACTGTTGATCAACTCTGGTTTGCCTTTCTATTCGGTACTTGACTTTTAGCTTCTTCTCAAACCTTTGTGACTAATTAATTTTACAACTAGCTTGAGCTCCCTTTTCCTGATTGATATAGTCTGTTACTTTATTGGAATCTCTGTTTTTACATTTTTAAAATGCTATTGATTGAGATCATCGGGTTTCTCCTTGCTAAAATTAAGATGAAAGGGAAGACGTTCTTTAGCATGCCATCAGCATTGGTCCATTATTAAATTTCAGAGAGAGAGAGAGAGGTAAGGGGGTGGGTAGAGAAGAGAGAAGAGAGAAGGAATCCCTAACACTTCCACTTAGTACCTTTTGCTCTCCCTAAAATAGTGTCCACTCTGTTCATCCAGGACTTATCAACAGGGGAGAGAAGTGAGTCCGCCTGGAGTGGAGTCCAGCCTAACTTGGTGATTGAAATGTTATCTATTATGTGCCAATGTCAAAGGCACCAGATCTGATTATATAGCAGCTAGAGGTCCATGAGAAGGAGCAGGAGCTGATGTGGCAGTGAGGAGGGAGGGGCCTGAAGATACCCTGGTACCAGGACTATGGGCTTAGTGTGGGGATGGAAATAAACCCAGAGAGGACAAGCTGCTTCTGTGCTGGGACCTGTTAGGTCATGGTTGTCAGGCATCTGCTAATGTTTTATCTACTCATCTTCTTACTCCCAAGCCCAGCACTTCCTACCTTACCAGGCTTATACTGCATAAAGCATTATTTTATATGCAGAAAGAATGGCAAAATGAGTAAGACTTATTTTCTTATCTTAATCAAGTGGAGAATATAGATACATGTATGACCCTCATTCATAAAATTAATTTTAACCAGCTCAGTTCATAGTACATACTATATAGTAAGGGCAAATAACATGTTTGGGTATACCACGAAGAAGAAAGTATTCTAAAAAGAGTGTTTTGGAAGAATTGATGGAGGGATGATACTTTAGGCCTTAAAAAGCGATGGTTGGACTTGAACCTGAGTAAAGTCACAGAGTGAGAACATGTAGGGCCTGTGGGGAATAACTGAAAGGGTGGTCATGGATAGGAATAGATGGGAAGAAGGCAGATCAAGTTCTGAATCAGTATGGACTGAAGAGTTTAGAATCTATTCTTACACAACTAGGGAGCAGTGAAGGTTGAGCAGGGATGTGGCAAAATCAGATTTGTGTTGTAGAAAGATTGTTCTGTGTTGCGATTGGGCTGGAAGGAATGAGGGAACCCAGTTAGGAGGCCATCCCAGTAGCCAGTTTTACCACCCTCTCATACCCACTCAGAGGCCAAGGCCTTCTTAGGACAATGAAGACAAAACAGAAACCGGTTGAGCTTGCATCATCATAGGAATATTTACAGACCTCAAGAAGATTAGGAAGATGGATCAATATCTGGGTTTGCACTGGGTGGAGCTCATGGAGTAGGCGGTAGGAGATCAAAGAATTGTGGTGCTTGTGAGCCTTCAGCTAAAATCATTGGCCATGAAGCCCAATAAAATAAGAAAGAGGGTTAGCTAGAAGGTCACATGGAAGAAGTGGCTGTCCAGGTGCAGAAAGTGCTTGGCTATAGTATCGATGAGGGCATAAGGATTTCATGGGTGCCCAGTGGTCATTCCCTATGCTATGTATCATGTATTGGTAAAGGGAGTTTGTTCTTTCAAGCATGCATGGAGACAGAGGGTAGCAGGGACAGCATGAGGTCTAGAGTATGGTGTTATAGATTGAGTTGCACCTCTGCACTTACTGAACCTGAAACCTCTGGAGCAGCTCTCAACTATGCTGTGCCTCCCTCTGCTACTTCTGGAAAAGCAGCCTGGCCAGCAGTGAATAGTGGGGCTGCAGATTCAGCACAACCTTGTGTAGGGCCTTGTGCCCTTGACTTAATGTCTTAATATCTCAGTTTCATCTTTGATGAAGCAGGGATGCTGGCATTGCCTCCCACTTGGAGCTGTGAGAATTAAATGAGATAATGCAAGCTAGCCCTTAGTGCAATGGGTGAAACACAGTAACTAATTCATAATATAGTGTAATGAACATTTTACATTACTGGTGCATAATCATGTTAACAACTGTAAAATGGGGATGAAGATGCGTAGTTCTGATGGCTTCTGTGAGGATCGAATAATGAGCATAAAAAAGTTGCTTTTGAAACTAGAGAACACTATATTGATGGAAGATGATAATTATGATGATGCCAATGACCCGGTCGTAGTGCACGTTGAAAGCTAATGTGTGGTTGCTTCGGGCGCCTCTTACTCCTCCTGGGTCGTTGCCCTGAGCACCTGCTCTGGCTTCTTACTCCTGGAAGCAGCCGATCCCTGCTCACCCACCTGTTTGCCCTGAGTTGGGTGTTTGGGCTCTTCTATTGTAACTAGAACAAGGAAGCTGCTGTGATGAACACGTAATGGTGGAGCCAACACCCACTCCGAAGCAGCCTTGGGTGCTCGTTCAACCATCACTGCCTGGCCCTCTGTGACAGAGGACGCAAAACTCAGGTGCGGTTTGAGTCTCAGCTCCCAGGAAGCCAGCCCCTGCGCCAGGTCACGCTGGAGGTGGGGGAGCCTGCTCGCGGCCCTGTTCTGATTCTAAAGCTTGTGTTCCTTCTGCTTTGTGTTATTTGTGCCTCCCTCTCATTGCCTCCTTTGGGGCGGACAGAAAGGGGTTAATTAGCATATTGGGTTAGGGGAAGCTCGCAGAAATACGGTGATAAGCTGGCCAGTCCTGTTGGAACGGATATGAGAGCCAGTCACTGAGGAACAGGCAATAGGCCTACCCCGAGGAAGTGCTAGGGACTGTCTACTTGAGAAAATACGACTGTTACTGTTTCTGGCAGACACGGCAAGACCTGGTAATTTTCTCCAAGTGGGACTGGACATCAGGCCAAGAGGACCCAGAGCATGATTATTTTTTCCCTCCCAGTCCTTTTTGCTCCCAATTTCAATGAGAAGCACAAACTTCCTTCTTCTCACTGTTTTAGACCCCAGCATCATCCTCACTCCTCCTTCTGCCACTTCCTCTGTCTCCAGTCAGTCCTTAACTTAGTTGTGTTTCCCTTTCTGGAGTCTCTTGGCTTGCAGTCTATCCTCCTCTTGGTCAGGACCCCTAATGTCATCTCAGGACCATGGTGGCAGTTCCAATTGGCCTATCTGCCCCATCCCTCTTTGTCACATTCACCTTATGTAAAGGTGCCACCGTGAGCTTTCATAAGCAAGGCTGTTTTTACACTATATCCTTTCTCCAAGTACTTTGTGATGTGTCTGCAGCGTACAGAGTAAAGCCCAAGTTCATGGGCATCATGGTCAAGACCCTTCAAGATCAGGCACCTTTGTCATTACTCATGCCAGCCAGCAACGCCCTCTGCACTGTCTCATACTCATTCTCCAAGGCTGAGTCACAAAGCTTTTCTTGATTCTCTTCATCAAGAGTAGTCAGTTTTTCCTCTGCATTCCCCCAGCCCTGGTGTGGGTGTGCTTATTTCATGCTGTTTTATGTCTTCTCACTGAGCTGAGCGTCCATCTTCCTGCCCAGATGGCAGACTCAGATGAGCAGAACTTGGGCGGTATCCACCTCAACATCCTAGAGAGCAGCCACCGTCCATCCCAGGGAGCAGATGGGGGGAGGGGCTCGGTGAAATGCCCCCACTTGACTGTAACTACCTAGTGGAGCCACTTTAAAAAACCAACTGCCTCTGCCTCAATAACTCATGTAAGGAGAGCTTTTGAGCTCATGAGTAGATCCCCTGATTTTTTGTTATTTTGTACCTAAAATGACACTCAGGCGTAAAATCAATAAATAGCACGTTAAAGATAGAATAACAGATTCAGGATACTCTCCTCTGTCTTTGTAGCTAATATGGCTGTTGACCCATTTGGAGGTTGTAGGTGTTTCATTTATTTGCTTATGTTATGCATTTTTGCATTCTTCTTTGACCTCTTACATAGTCAAGTGTCCCTAAACTGGGATTAAATTATTCAAGCTGTATAGTTTTAATGGTAGTTTAACTATATATTGTAGCCACTCCTATGTCAACCAAACCAAGGATATAGTAGAGAAGGCAGATCTTAAAATAAATCCGTATCTACCTGATATAGGGAAGGAAGGAGCATGGTGAATCAGGAGCTCTGAAACATCTCTGAAGGACAGAAAACAGATGGGTTTGGGCTGAAGTTGAAGGCAGCCTGGGGTGGGTGTGAGAAGATTACACCATGAAGGTGACAGCAACACCAAGGATGTCAGGGTTCTGGGGCCATAGGAAGCTCAGGAGACACCGACAGGGCGGGTAGCAGGAGATCCGCAGAGGCAGCAGTCAGATGTGTTGACCCCACCAGATGTGTTGGGTTAGGCAGAGGCAGCTGTTCCCAGACAAAATAGCACACAGAGATAGATAGGCTCAAGGTTCAGGTGGTGGACAGTGTTGGAAAGAACATTTTTGACACAGCGTCCTTAATGGTTAATCAGCAAGAGAAATCAGAGCATGAGAAACAGCAGTGAATAGTAGATGGATCTTCAAGCCAGGAGTGAAGAGGGGCGGGTCACAGGGTTAGTAATTCCACAGATAGGAAGGATGAGCCCTGAGTCCTCTCAGTTTAGAGTGACAGCCTCTTCAGTTTGCCCAGGACTGAAGGGATCCCAGGGTCACAGGACTTTCAATGCTAAAACCGGGGAAGTCCCAGGCAAATAGGGACACATTGGTCACCTCACCACCATTCTTCCTCATCTCATCAGTCAAAGCAGTGCTTCATGTGACCTTTTTTTAAAGCCTGTCTGGCTACTTTGTGGCTCAGTTTCTGGCTCTTCCCAATAATGGTTGTGTAGGTCTTATAGCACTTAGGTGACACATTCCTTTTGCCCCATAGAGAGGTCTATGATTTACTGTTATCACTGAGGACATTTCTAATTACATTAATTTGACATACATTGAATGAGACATATCTTGATGCACGGGAGTGAGAGGACACATTACATTTGTAAGAAGAATTATTTTTTATAGCCAAACCAAGTTTTAGTTTTTATTTTAAGTTCTCTAGGATCTATAACCAATGCAGATATCCATTCTCTCCTCAATTACATAAATCATCTGACCAATTTCAGCATTGAATTAAGTTTACTTAAGTGCAGATAAAAAGGCAAAGGTTCTGGGTCTAATTCTCTTTCAATTGGAGATCTCGTGCCCCTAATTTCTCTTTATGCCCCAAGCTTGACAAGGGATCTGTGGACTTTTTCTGGGCACTCATTCAGCCAGACCTTGTCCTGTCAGAGGGTTTCAGCAGGGGTGTCCTGTTACCCATTCTCAAATTATGGTCTTTATGCATTTGTAACATTCATTCATTCATCTGTCCTTTGGTTAATCAACAGATATATACTGAGAAACTGCTATGTTCCAAAGAGTTCTGGCGTTAAGGCTTTTATAGTGAACCCATAGGCAAAGTCCCTGACTCAAGGCATAGACTCGTCCTAGTGGGAGTGGGACAGAACGAACAACCAACCAACGACCACAAAACTAATCAACAAGAAAGCTGCCCAGGCAGTGCTGGCTGTCTCGCAGCCAGTTCAGGCTAGATGCTTTGATGGAAAGCTCCTAGGTGGCCACAGCTTGGTGGCCAGGTAGGCCTTTGAAGGAGGTAATACTTAAGCTGAAATTAGAATGACAGAGATGTGAAAGTGGGGCCAGAGGGGCCTGCCTGCCAGAGGGAATTAGGAACAAGCCCTAAGGGGAAATAAACCTAAAGTGTCTAAAGAGCAGCAAAGGACTCAGGGCAGGTCCTGAGTGGCAGTTTAGAAATTTAGGGACATAGGCAGGTGCTGGAGCAGATGTCTCAGGAAGCTGTGGTGAGGGGTTTGGGTTTTTTATTCTAAGTTAGTGGTAGGTCATTAGTTGTAAGTAGGGGAGTGATTAAGATAGGAATTTTCAAAAATTACTCAGGCTGCGATGGGGAGAATGGATGGAGAGGGCTGGTGTGGCATCTTGTTGGGATGCTACAGAGTGGCCCAGGCAGTGTTGGCCTGAGTGGTGGTAATGAGATGGAAAGAAGGAAAACATAACAGAACATATGGTGGAAGTAAATTTTACGGGACTTGGCACTGATTTGATGCGGAAGGATGGTATAATAGGTTGAATTATAGCTTCTGAAAGATATGTCTGTTTAGAACCTCAGAATGAGACCTTATTTGGCTTATGATAAGGATCTTAACATGTGATTGTTCTGGATTAGCGTGGTTCCTAAATTCAAAGATGAATGTTTTTATTAGAGACCCCCCTCCAAAAAAAAACACACACACACAAAAAAACCCTCAAGAGACAGGGAGACCCAAAGGGGAAGGTCATGTGAAGACAAATGCAGAGGTAGGCATTCCTTGACTTGCAGATGCAGCACTCCAATGTCCGTCAGAGCTGTATGAGGGAATCAGACCTTCTGATAGCCAGGTTTGGACTTCTGGTCTCCAGAACTCCAAGAATAGATTTCTGTTGTTTTAAGCCACCAAGTTTGTGGTACGTTTGTTATGGCAACCATAGGAAACCAACACAGAGGGATAGAGGGAAATCAAGAATCCCTCCTAAATTTTTTAGTTTTAGGTACCTAGTGGATGATGATACCATTTACTGAGACTGGGAAGGACTAAGAAAAGGGCAAGATTTTTCTACAATTGGTCATATCTTCTGGAGGTGGCAAGGTGGAAGGAATTTGACATGAAGTAGAATTCAGGTTCAGCCTTTGGACCCAGGGGGAGGAGAGGGGCTAGCAGAGGTGGCTTGATGTCGAGGGGTGAAGTTCCCAGGCGGGGGGCAAGAGCATTGCTCCAGTAACAGGCTGACAGGGGGACTAGAGGTGCCGCACCCTAACCTTCCTGCTCTTCCTTGGTGCATGAACTTGAGCCTTTTACTTAATTCCTTCTAGTCTCGTTTACTTCATTTTAGAATAAAACTAAAAAATGCAGCACTTTGCAGAGTCAAGAAGATAGGCTTATTTTATCATTTTCCCAAGATGTTTCTCTCATAATGAACATTTTCCTCTTTTTATTCCAACTCTCAATATCAAGAAAATTAGTTACAATGTACTAATGTGGTTCAGAAGAATTAATTCTTTAACAGTAGATATAATAAGTTCTGTTACCTTGCAATATTTGGGGGGTGAAAGCCAGCTGTGGTTGGAACATGTGACCAGACACCAAGCGCCTTAAATGTCATTTCAATTATTTTCCCCCCAATTTTCCAATTTTCCATTCAAGAATTACTCCCACCCCTAACCTCCAATGCCTGGTTTAGAAGGGATTACTTGACTCTAATGTGGTCTTTATAAGCATGTCAAAGTATGTTGCTAAAGAATTTTCAAGTTGCAGAATCTGAGAAGGTCTCTTCAGATCGTTAAGGCATTTGCCTCTTGCTCTCTCCATGTAAGGTTATAGCTGCCATGATAAAAATCAAAGGGACCATTCAACCCTTCCATGTCAGTTGTCTATAAATTTTCAAGATTCAGTCAGCAACCTCTGGATGTGCTGACAGGTTCTTTAGGTTTTGGTTTCTGTGGTTAGAAAACATCCAGGAAGCTGTAAATAATCACCTTCCTGCCTTTGCTCAGGCTGCCTTCTCTGCTGGAATCACCCCCACTTTGTTGTTATTCCCCCCCTCCCCCCACTCTTAGCCTTCAGAGCACTGCTTACAGGCCCCGCTTCTAGGAAGATTCCTCATTTTGTTCACAACGAGGTAGATGTTTGAAGCACTCTAGGCATTCTGCCCGCCCACCCCGCTCCAGCCAGCTGTGACCCCACCCTCCTCTGACCTCGTGCCCATAGCAATTTCCCTACACTCCCAGCTGGCTGGGCACTCTGCCTTGAGTGCTCTAGTTGCCTTTGTCTTGTTTCTTTCTTTTGTTCTTTCTCAGCATCTTGGTTTATACTGTGTTCACCTCCGCACAGCCCCACACAGAGAAGACTGGAAGGGGTCCATGCATGGGTCGATGGATGCAAGCTTGCAGGCATGCTGACCACACACACTACCGTTGAATTTCAAAGTGGCTCTTTCTTTGCCCACATGCTTGTCTGGGCATTATGCAGCAGGTGCCACATAGATGGAACATTCTGGAACACGGGTCTTGTTCTTCAACTTATTTCTTGAACCACTAGTTTATATCCCTTTTCCCTACTTTTTAATTCTCCCTTGAATTGTCTTGCTGCTATCCCCCATCAACACTACCCTCCACCCTGTCTTATAGATGGTTTTCCTGGGATAATAATTCAGCTTGTCTCTTGACCACGTGTTCTCCTAACCATGACTTTTGTGCCATGACAACACACTCTTCAAGTGTCTTGGAAAAAACACTTCTGAGCTCAGTCCATTCTCTGGAATTCTTCTTCCCATATACTGGTATTGGGCCTATCTTGTCTTTATTAATAGCACATTTTTTCACCTTATTGACAGAAACTCAGGGAAAACTGAACTCCGGAGATATCATACACTTTCTAGAGAGACTAAGATCTAGAGAAAGATAGATGGCAGCTCCAGTTTATTTGCTCATCAGGTTCCGAGGAAACCTTGCCTTAAAGTAGAGAAAAGCTGCCTGTGCTTTCTAGGCTCATTTCCTGAACAGCTGTAGTTGGGGAGAACTGGACCCATGTGGGGCCCGGTTGTATGATGGCATGACTCAGGAGAAGCATAGCGTAAGTATTAAACAGTTTTTTCTAAGCCAAGCAGGAAAATCAGGTAAATTGCTTCCAAAACCCATTCAATGTAGTCACATCTAGGTCACCTGGATTGTTTTATAGATAACATAACTTAAAAGACATTATGATAACAGTCTCAATTACTGAATGTCAGAATTCCAAGGCCTATAGGGACCATCTAGGCTGGTGTTTTCCAAAGTGGGAGACTGTACCCCTGATGGTATCTGGGGTCATTTTGGTGAAGTATTTGGCTACAATGCTAAGTACTATTAACTCATGTAATTCTCTAGCCTGCTTTTCTGATTAGCTGAAATTTGGAGCCAGAATGGCTTTTTTATTTCTCCAGTACTTACTAATCATCTTTATTTACTCATTCCTTTATAAATAAAGAGAAAGAAAACCCCAGGCTCAAAACCTTCTGTAGGCAACCCTCCCTCTCAGATGCATTCCATAAGCCTCTTTGTCACTTTATCTCTTTTTCATGGGCCGCATATACATGGGGCAAGGGATTTTCACTTTCTATTTAGGACGGTGATACAGGATTTCCTCTTACAAACACTTATAGGAGTAAAAATACAAGTTAATAAGAAGGAAAATAACACTAACTGAGTCTAGGAGCTGGAAAATCAATGGTGAAAAATGAAGACACAGCCCCCATTTTAAAAAACTTGGTCAATTTGTTGAACCTCAGTTTTCATTGCTCACCTTTGTCCCTCTGATTTGAAGCGTCCAGGAATCATTTCTGTCTAATATACAGCTTAATTCTTCCTTGTGGCAATGAACTCCTCAAAAATACAAGAACGCAGTGGAAAGCTAGGCAAGGCAGTTCAGATTGAGGCCACTGCTGTGGGCAGGAGGCCTCACACACCTCTCTCCATCTTGTAGGATGACTTAACTCCAGGCTGATCCAGGAAAGAATTAGTCCACCAAATGCTTCCATGGCTCCTGTCAGAAGATGGCTAGATGCTTTTCTTGAAAGCTCTCGGGACGTCATGTAATTCCCTTCCCCCAATGGAAGGGAGACTGTTGCCACGTCTGAGAAGTGATTGGTGATGTTGTCTTCAGGAACAACTTCCCTTCAATTGTCATCTGAGCTTTCACTTTCCGAATCAAGTTGGGGGTGGGGGATATTGGGGTCTGGCAAACATCTGGGTAGCACATTGGTCAAAGGGATCTGTTTCTCTTTTCCTCCGACAGCAGGGAAACCATCCTCCATTCCCAGGAAAATGATTAATGATAGCACACGGAAGCCAAAAGCATATAAGCTTTTACTTTACCTTCTTTCTTCTTTTCCCCTCCTACCTGTGGACAGATAGGCTTTTCTTGTGTATTTTGGCTCAGGACACCCAAAATTCCAGGAATCCCCCCAGCCCTGTTTCTTGAAGGGCCTGTGAATTTTACTGATTGACTGGCTTTTCGTTACACTTGAGCAATTATTTGGTGTAGATGACATAGAAATTTCTGAAGCATAAAAGCCTGCCTTTGCCACTGCAGTTTCTCTCTATTTCTATCAACTGAAGACAAACCACAGCCCAGACAGACAGGAAGGTATGTTCACAAGTGTGTGGTGACCTGAAAGAATCAGCTGACTCATAGTGAGGTCACGGTCCCTTCCCAGGGCCACAGAGACAACAGAGACCTGGCCCTATGCCACCAGCTCGCCCCTTCCTGCAGTGGCCTGAGGCCTCATAGCTCCGTCTTCCATCCACAAGAGCTGGTCTGATTCTATGCATTATAGGAAGAGGTGGTCTCGGTGCCTTCCCACAGCCTCGTGATACCAATCCAGTGTCCTCTTTCTGTGTCAGGACCCTGCCCCCGTAATTCTGACTTCCACCTCCATTGTTTTCTGCTTCATGATTTTCCTCCCAACCTCTGGGTTTCTCCATAGCTCTTTCTGTTTCTCAGCTGTGGACAGCAGGACCAATCAAATGGCATTGGTCCAATCAGAATAGCATAAAGTACGTAAAATAAAGTGGAGTCACTCATGTCAACCAGGATGGCTGCCAGTCAGACAATGGCACTTTGGTTCAAGAAGGAAACTGTCTAAGTCACACCAGACCCAGCTGGCAAGGAGACCCACCTAAGATATCTACACATCTAATCAGAATAGCCAAGTCTGCAGAGTGGGACCACCCATAGATAGGCTCCTGGGAAAATTCCCCACTTGGCATCCAGGGTGCCATGACACTTATCAGGAGACCCAGAAGGGTGGAGTTACCACTTTTGGATGGAAACCATTCAGATGATTTTGAAGGTTTTTGGGGATGATGCAATGAGTGGAGCACAAATAAAAGTGTGGCACAAATGCTTTAAAGATGGTCAAGAATCTGTTGAAAGCGACCCATGTTCTAAAAGGCATGCAACAAGCCAAACACCTGAAAATGTTGAACTTGTATGGGCTGTAATCAATAAAGATCAGTGACTGACAGTGTAATAACTAGAAGCCGATCTGGAGATTCCAAAAACTACTGTGTCCCAGATTTTGAGACAGAATCTTGGTACAAAATATGTCATGGCAAAATTCATTTCAGCAGCTTCTGTTACCAGGGCAGAAGGAACATCGTGTTATAGTTGCTAATGACGCTGAGAGAAGCAGGTAAGGTCCCAAGGCGCCTACTTTGAGAGGGACTAAGGCATCATTGTCCTGGGTGTAATGTTTCCTTATCTTCTGTCTTCTTCAATAAATGTCTTTTTTCCATGCTACATGGCCTGTTGTTACTTACATAGTTAAGGAAAGCTGTAATACTAAAAGAGAAACATTTTAGTCAATAACAAAATATCTGTAAAGGAACTTATTAATAAGGTCAATAAGCACATTAATAAAGTTCATTTATGCTCATTAAGTTAACCACTTGATAATATTGGCAGTGTTTATTGTAGAGCAGAGGGGCATCTAATCAGTAGATCCAACATATGCTGAATCACTAGTTTCTTTTCATTTCAGAGACATAAAGATGGATTTTGAACTAGAAAGAACCTCTTGGGCGAGAATAATTGAACACAAAAGTCATTTCCACATCTCTGTATAGAGTGGGACCCTTATTAGTTTATAGAAGTTTATAAGAAAATGACAAAATATATTTTATATTGCTGATGTGAATGATGTTTGTATAAAGTATATTTTATTTTTTAAACCCTTTAAAATAAAAATTGTATGTATTTAAGATGTACAACATGGTGACTTGATATACATATGTAGTGAAATGATTATTACAGTCAACCTAATCTTCTCCTCATATGGTTACCGTTCTTGTGTGTATGATGAGAGCACATGAAATCTACCCTCTTGGCAAATTTCCATTATTCAGTATAGTATTCTTAACAAGGAGAATTTGCAATATACTTATGTATACTGCATACAACTGTATGGTTAAACAGAGCATTATTAAAATAGAATTTGAGAGTAAGCAAATTTACTAGAGATTAAGTGTTACATAGCTTAAAATTAGAAATAAGTAACATTTTGCTGTAGTTCTTAAAATCATATCCCAAAGGTCATATTTTTCCCATTAGCCAGTTTACAAGTTTTCTTTTTCTTCTTTCCTTCCTTCCTTCCTCCCTCCTTCCCTCTCTCCCTCCTTTCCTTTCCTTCCTTCTCCCTTTCCCTCCCTCCCTTCCTCCCTTTCTTTCTTTCTTTAAAATATTTTATTTATTATTTTTAGAGAGAGGGAAGGGAGGAAGGCAGAGAGGGAGAGAGACATCAATGTATGGTTGCCTTTCACCTGCCTCCAGCCACAGACCTGACTGGAGACCTGGCATGCAACCTGGTTATGTGCCCTGGCTGGGAATTGAACCAGTGACCTTTGGGTTTGCAGGCCGGCTCCTTATCCACTGTGCCACCAGCCAGGGCTGGTAAGTAATTTCTTTAACTACCAATTATCCGTTATAATATTCCAGACTGTAGAATGCAAAATGGTGTGGAATTGTAAACAATAGCAACAAAACATCTGAACAGTGGTTGTTGGAGGAAACCCCATGGCTGGAATTTGCATTCATAGGTATTAATTTCTTTTGAAGGAGATGTTTAAACCTTCAAAATGTACTGGTAAGGCTGAATTTTTCTGAAATGCCTAGTGTTTTCCAAACTATTTTACACACGACCTATGGAGTGGAGTTTTTAACACAGGTCATCCATTCTTCTGGATGTTGGAGAAAACTGAAAGCCACTTTCCCAAGAGCATTCTGAGCAGGTCCCAGGGCAGGTGGCTCTCAGAGGCGGGGTGGGCTGCATGTGCACCTGTGTGTGCATGAGATGGCATGTGTCCCAGTCGGTGTTTTTCAGACACTGGTTTTCAACATCTAAGTCCATCATAAAATTAGTGCACTGCTTTCCAGTAGAAATACAGTGCATCACATACATAATTAAAAAATTTCTAGTAGCCACATTAAAAATGTTGATGTTAATACATTTTATATACTGCATTATGTTAAAATATTGTAAGATGTAATTAATGTGAAATTATTAATGAGATAATTGTACATTCATTTTTTTGTACCAAGTTTTCCAAATCTGGCGTTTATTTTACATGTTCGGCACACCACAGCTCACACTAGCTCCTTTTCAAGTTCTCGGGAGCCGCATGTGGCTAGTAGCTGGATAATAAACAGCTGAGTTTAGTGTTCACAAGTTTATACATTGAAATAAAATAGAATGTGAAATTTTAGAGGGCATTTGTCGTAGCGGGATACATACATTTTCAGGGGAAGTAAAATATGTTTCAGAGTGAGGGTCATGGTCAAAAAAATGTTTGAAAGATGATGTGTTAGTGAACATGGACCCGTCCCCCTACCGAAGTGTCTTTGGAGATGTGCTGAAGCTGCTTTCTCGGCACCTGCCAGGCTCGCCACTTCTTGAGGTCTCGTCGTAGATAGCTCTCAAGTAAGGCCTGGAAGGATTACTTGAAGGACATACTCCACACCGGTCTGCAAGTATGCTGAAACTTGTCTGGACCAAGCCAGATCAGCAGAGAGATGGGGCACTCGGTCCTAATTGGGTTGTTTTTTCTATACTTTGACTTTGGTGTGACTCGACATGATAGGGTTGAAGCTCCTTTAAGCAAGGTTGACAGCATTTATGTGGGTGCTCTGATATGTTGCTGGGGAATATGTGTTGGTACAGCGTTTCTGGTGGGCAGTTCTGTGATTTGTAGCAACGAATTTAAAAAGGTGTGTGCCTTCGGACCCAGCACCTCCAGGAGCTTATTCTTCTGCTTCAAAAAATAGGCGGAGGCCCTGGCTGGTGGCACAGTGGATAAAGCGCTGGCCTGCAAACCCAAAGGTCGCTGGTTCGGTTCACAGCCAGGGCAGATAACCAGGTTGCAAGCCAGGTCTCCAGCCAGGTCCTTAGCTGGAGGCAGGTGAAAAGCAACCATACTTTGATGTTTCTCTCCCTCTCTCCCTTTCCCTCTCTCTAAAAATAATAAATAAAATCTTGGGAAAAAAAAGCAGAAATGATAAATGTGTGCATAAAAATTTAGCTATACTGGTATGCTAGATTGAATGCTAGAACGGAAAAAGTTCATTGGTGGAAAAACTAATGAAGTCTGAATAAAGTTTGGAGTTTAGTTAATAATAACATGCTAAATTTGGTTCTTAGTTGTGGCAAATACACCATGATAATGTAAGATATTACCATTAAGGGAAACTGGGCATGGGGTCTATGGGAACTCTTTGTACTGTCTGCAATTTTTCTGTAACCCAAAAATTATTTGAAAATAAAGAGTTTATTAAAATATTTCAATTTAAAAAATTTAAAATATTAATGTTTAATTTGTATTAAAAAAACAAGGATTCTCATTGCAGTACTACTTACAAAAGCAAAAGGTTGGAAACAGCCTAAAGATCCAACAACTATTGAGGGCTGCTTACATAATTTTTTTTTCATTTTGCTTACATAATTTTGATGCCTCACAGAATGAAGTACCAGGCGATCATTTAGTATTTCTAGAATTGTATTTGTGAACACATAAAGATGGCCACAGCTTTATTATAGCAACTTCCAAAATATTACTTTTTAAATTTGAAAGGAAAAATAAAGCCAGTTATTTAAAGATATGTACCCAATAGTATAACTAGGAATAAAAGTTACAACTAGCATCCTAGACTCCCCTCATGTGCCTTCTAGTCACTATCCTTACCAAGGGCAACCTAGTCCAATATATATATATTTTTTAATTTGTTTTTTATTGTGTTTTTCTTCATTACCATTTGCCCCCCTTATACCTCCTCCTTCCACCACAATTCGCACACTGCTGTCCATGTCCATGAGGCCTGTGTCCTGTTTGCTTGAGCCCTTCACCCACTGACTACTGCACTCCCACCCCCAGTGTCATCTGCTCTCTGTGAGTCTGTCTCTCTTTTGCTTGTTAACTCAGTTTGTTCATTAGGTTCCACATATGAGTGAAATCATACGGTATTTGCCTTTCTCTGACTGGCTCCTTTCACTTAGCATATAGTATGTGTAAGTGTGTGTACTCTTTTGTGTCTGGTTTCTTTTGCTTCTGAAAAGATTTTAATGAAGAATCTGTGCGTAAAAGAGAATGTTCACCAAAATAGGAAAATGATACCTAAGTCAATGAAATTAGAGATGTTTATTATATTTGTGTATATGTGTTTTCTACTTTTTCTGTGTGGTGTTTATATTGGTTTCCAAGAAGAATTTGTTAAAGTTTATATTTTTATTTGAAAATGCAGCATGATGAGTCGGAATGCCGTGGCATGGGGTGACAGCCGTGAGTGTGCTCGGCCTGGAAGCAAGGGACTCGGCTTGCCATCTGAGAATTCGGCTCGGAAATGAACGCTGTAAGTATTGGCGTTGAGTTGGGTGACATCTCTTTAAAGAATCAGAATGACTCAGAGGGCAGTACTTGTCCTGGCTATGACCACACTTGACATTCAGAGATTCAGTTCGGAATGTCAGATGGGAATCTGTAAAGATGTATCTAAAGGAAAGCCACAGAGACAGCAGGCTTGGTGTGGTGTGGCCTGCCAGGCTGGCCAGCTTCTCCTGCCGCCTGATGGGTCTGCCGCATGCAGAATTGGGAGCTTCATTATGCTCTCATGGCCTGATACCGTACAGCCTTTCGATCACCCAGTTAATTCCCTAACTTTACTTGGGGTCAGGCCCACAAAAGAGCCTGCTGGCCACTTGGGTCTCCAGGCAGCCTGTCCGCAGCTGGTCAGGCTGACATAGCATCCCATCTGCTTGGCAGTGAGTTTCCTCATTGTGAACGAGCAGATCTGGGCTAATTTGAGGAATGTCTCTGTGAGCATTGCTAGAGTGAGTTGGTGCTCTGGGTCCGGTCAAATCTGTGGCTTTGACAGGAGCAATTTGTGAGTCCTAGAGGAGAGGGGCCTGGCAGTGGGTCCTTCGTACTGCCCAAGATAACAGTCGTCTTTGGGCCTTGTCAGGCATCCTCTGAGTCCCTTCTCTTCAGTGCCACAGTCACGTTTCTCCTGGCACATGGCAGCTCACTCACTACTTTTTCATGCCCGGCCCATCCATCCTTCGTGCACTGAGAAGACAAGTCTTGTCCCCTTGGTTAGGATAGCACAGCCTAGTGAGAATGCTATAGGCACCCAGGCGAGAAACCCAGAGAGACATGATAAACTTCCCCTGAGGGTTGAGTAATTCCAGAGATGAACCTGAACTTGGTGTAGACCACTCACCATTGTGGCTCCATTGTGTGTGAGAAGCATTAAACTTAAAGTCAGTAGGTTTTCTATGGTTTTGGCCTAATTATCTGGATGTCTTTTTCACAAGCCGACTTTTGGGGTCCTTGGCCATAAAATTAAGGATAATAATTCCTATTGCACCGCATTGCTATAAGTAAGTTGCTATGATGGATGAGAGAGTGTACTATACACTAGAATGAATCTTACAAAGTAATATTATTTCTTTACTCATGAGCCATAATTGGAATTTGTGAGTGTATGATCTTTGAAATGCAAACAAATTCAACTCTTCTATGTTTTAGAAAATGGGGAGCTGATTTAAGTTATCACGTAATATATGGAAATTTGTCAGTTGCTAAAGAAACAGCCTGTGATGTTCCAGCTTGCTCAAAATATTATTATTAAATACTTATATTAAGAATCCAATTACTAGGTTTTGCTTTGAATGGTAGCTTTGCATCCAAATTAGGTTTCTATTTACTGTTTTAAGATACAATTTCATAATGAAGATTCTTTTGCTGCCAAAATTCCAAAGCCCTGGCCAAAGTCTCTTCAGTCTAGAACCCCTGGAACTCTTACGGTCATTTTCTGTGCACATATGACCATGTCACTTTGATTCCCTTGTCTGTGTCCTACTTCTAAGAAGATTATGTTCTCTTGTGACCTTACATGGCCACAGTAAAGCAGGAGAAAGGCCCCTGGAACTGTAGGCAGAAGACCCTCCCTGTGTGGCTTCTGATATGTCATTTCCCCTCTGCGTGCCTCAGATGCCTCTAACGCAGTGGGGGAAGGATGTGGACTCAGTAGAACACGGAAGGGGCAATTGGTTTATAAACTCTTGACAGTCCTTATTTTTTTGTTCTACACAATGGTAACACAGCATTTTGAACTTATTTCTAAGACTGAGAGGTAGCATTGGGTAGGCCGATCCCCTAACCCAGACCACCTGGCATTTGAACGAGGTCCTGCTGGGCCTTCGGAATGTGGCCATCTCCATAGACAGGACATTCTCTAACAGTGTCAGCAACTACCCCTATTCTGGAAGAGCTCTACTTTACAAATTCTTCCTTTAAATAGAAGTCTGCCTCTCTATTTTCCATTGTTTGTTAGTTCTTCCTGCAGCATTGATAATAGAAAGAAAAACTGCACCCTCTTTGCTGTGATACAACTTCAGATTTTGAGAACAGCTATATGTCAAGTTCCTTCTACTGTGTTTCCCTTTTTTCCCCAAACTTCAGTTCCCTTAACTGTTGTTTGCCTGAAATGTTTTCAAACTCTAACATCTTGCCTGAGCTTCTCTAAATATATGGCAATTGGTTAACAAGCCCCTTAAAACCTGTCACCTGAATTATAGTTAAATGGCTGCCCTGGCCGGTGTGTCTTAGTTGGTTGGAGCATCATTCTGTAAACTTAAGGTGGCAGGTTTGATTCCTGGTCAGGGGACATACCTGGATTGCAGGTTTGATCCTCCATCAGGATATGTGTGAGAGGCAACCAGTTGATGTTTCTCTGTCACATTGATGGTTCTCTCCCTCCCTTCCCCCTCTCTAAAAATCAATAAGACGTCCTCAGGTGAGGATACAAAGAGAGAGAGAGAGAGAGAGTCCTGGCTGGTGGCGCAGTGGATAAGGTGCTGGTCTGCAAATCCAAAGGTTGCTGGTTCGATTCCCAGCCAGGGTACATAACCAGGTTGCAAGCCAGGTCTCCAGCCAGGTCCGTAGCTGGAGGCAGGTGAAAGGCAACCATGCATTGATGTTTCTCTCCCCTTCTACCTCTCTCCCTTCCCCTCTCTCTAAAAATAATAATAAATAAAATCTTTTTTTCAAAAAGAGAATAGCTAACATTTATGGAGCACTTATTCTGTGGTAGGCACTGTTCTAAGAACTTTATATAAATCAGTTCATTCAGTCCTCACAACAACCCTCTGAAGAAGGTATTCTTGTTATCCCCCATTTTAGAGAAAAGGAAACAGAGGTAGAGATAGTAATTTGCTCATCCAGGATGTGGAACGTCTGGGATTTGAACACTGGCCTTCCCTGGATTATACGGCCCTGTGAAAAAAAGGACGTATATGCCTATCTTCAGGGGCATAGGAGAAGGCTAGTTGTTATTCACTCATTAGTAGACCCTACTTTGGTATGCTGTGTTTTAGCTACCACAGAGAGCATGTGGCATCCTTCTGGATTTGGTTTTCCCGCATGTCACACGAAGGGCTTGGATGAAGTGGTTTCTAAAACATCTTTATAGCAGTAGAATTTGAACATTTTATGGCTCAAGGATTCCAGCAGTGGCAACTTAAAATGTCTGTCCTGGTTCCTGTGCCCAAGTGTATGCTAAACAACCCATTATTTAGTGTTTTATAAGTTAGTTGAAATCAGTTCATTTACTAAGAAAATTTTGGCCTGATCAAGGCAGTTGTTTCTATATGATGGAAATGTTTTGAAGAAAATAGGTCCTGGTGGAACGGGTCAGATTTGTTTCAGGTCAGGCCTGTAGCCTCCTCTACTCCCGTGTGCCCTAAGGGCCATTGCATGCAGCTCTGTCTTTTTAAACCCCGACCTGTTAGTTTAGCACAGTGACCAAAAACCGTGGTTTCCCAATGTTTACTGATTGTGTGTCAAACTTGCTATCATGCTAGTTCCAGTCTTTTCCTCAGCTGAGTGCTCTTATCTCCACCAGCCACTTTTCCCTTGGTTCACACTTCTTCTTCTACTTGGAAATGCCCTTAACACCTTCCTCCTGTTTAAATTCTCCTTTGCTTTTGATGACCACAAAGCTCAGTAAAAGCCTATATCGTTATTTACTCTGAATTATTTTTAATGAGGTTATCATAAGAAAATAGATGACTGAAAAGATAATCCACTTCAAGGAGAGATTGAGCTGTTTAAACTATTTTATAGCAGTGAAGAAGTCGGATGAACCCTAGAGTCAGCCTCGGGAATAGAGTGGAGGCTCTATTTTCTTATTTCCAGGTTACTGGCTTTGTGGAATCTGCAAAGAGAAAGCAGGTAGTTTTGTTGAGCCTTTATGTTTTCTCTAGGTGTTATGGTGTGGAAACGATAGTTTTCAGTGAATTCTGGCTCTGCTTTTTTAGTTTCTTCCCCTAAGTGTTTGTTAAAAATGAACGAAAGAGGGTTTGCCCTATTTGTGAGCACTCACCAGCTGAGAATGCCCTTCTATCATCTGGGGAATATATGCTTTTAAAGATTTTATTCATTATTTTTAGAGAAAAGGGCAGGGAAGGAAGAAGAAAGGGAGAGAAACATCAATGTGTGGTTGCCTTTCACCTGCCTCAGCTGTTGACCTGGCTGGAGACCTGGCTTGCAACCTGGTTATATGCCCTGGCTGGGAATTGAACCAGCAACCTTTGTGTTTGTAGGCTGGTGCCTTATCCATTGTGCCATGAGCCAGGGTGGAGAATATTTTATATTACTGATTCTGCTTCCTCAAAGGAGGAGCCAGAATTTTCAGGGCACCAGCATGGGACTAGGCTCCAGCAGCCAGAGCTATTCACGCAAGACTTCTTTTCAGTCAAAGTGACCTGAGAGGCAGCTGCTATGAGGACTCCATCTTTTGGTGATGATGGTGGTGTGACATCTGTTTTGGGCATCAATGGTGGTTGACGCTCTTTATCCAGGACCTAAGGTTGGTGGTGCAAACTGTGGTGTCTTTGTGCAACAGCAGGGACTAAGGTAGCAGTATGGCTTGTGTGTTGCTCCTGACAGGGTAGACTCCACAGTGGATCTCAGTCATTCTCCAGAGATGCTGCAAATTATTTCAACACATCTCTCTTCTGCCTTAATTCATGGAGGGATTCACATGGTTGTGTCTAAGATGTCTGACTAACGAGAGAAGCACAGACATTTTTAACCATTGTGACAGGATGGTACATGCAGTTCTTCCAGTCCCCTTGAAATTTCAGCAAAAAACCTGCAGGAGGAGAAAAATACCCTCGGTGTACCTCTGCAAGGAATGTGCTGGACCACCTCTGCTAGACCACCTGAGAGACAGCAGATTGGGTTCCGCTGGCATTTGCCAGGTACCCCCTTCTTAGCTATGTAAGAGGTGGAGGCTGAACCTCCAGCAAAGTGTTGAATTCCTTTAGAGAGAGTTATCTTCCTCCCATGGATCTCAGTCTCAGTGAGAGAGCATTCAAAGGAATCATGTGAGGCTTGTGATCATGTATCTGCTGTGGGTTTAGGGGATACAGGGATAGATACTTAACTCACTCCAAGTCTGTGACTCCAAAGGCCATGATTTGACAATGCTTTTATATTTTCTCCACTGGTGGCTACTACTAGATAAAAATGTATATGTACATTATAACCAAGTCAGCTAATCAATAATCTGTATATAGTGATCGCTTTATCAGTCTTACGTAATCTTTTCATTGCGTTTATGAAATCCAACATTTAAAATTTTTCTGTAGGAGAATTATTGTAGTGAATGGATCTTGCTGTAAAGATTTTGGTGTTTGAATGGGAGGAGTAGTTGAACAACCCTACCCCTCCATCACTCCTCTTTCTCCAACACACACACATGCATCAACTTTGGAGATTCTCATATAACCAGGCAAGTAGCTTTCTGTGTTTGCCCTGAGTTCCAGACACCCTTGGTTCAGCACCTGGTACCTGGTGGATGCCTCTTTCCTAGAAAACACCCATTGTGTTCCATATCAGTTTTTGTATCAGTAGCTTACAGCATTTCAGCAGCCTAAAATGATGATTAATGCGTGTGACTATCTGGCGTCCAGTAATGTTATCCCCCACTTACACTGAGGCTGGCAAGGACAGGGATGCTGCATTTGTCTTACAAATTCACTGGGGTAGAGCCAGGGTAAACACTGACTGGAGGTTCTTCTATTGAAGGCCAACTCATTAGATTTTAACCAATTTGCAAGAATAACTCAATTAGCACAGCTCATTAGACTCTAATTGGACGTTGAACCCCCTTTTTAAACCTGGTAGCCTCAATGGGTCTCCTGAGGACATGTTGCTGGGGGTGGAAGTCTACATGGCTGTGTACCGGTGGATGTGCCAAAGAGTTAATTTTCCCACAGCAGGGTGGAGTCATCCAAAGAAAACAAACAAGGAATCAGACTGGCTTGACAGAGGCACTATATGATTGTAAAAAGAATGACTTACTCGGGGTTAAGCCAAAAATCTGTCCTGGCCCCAGTCCGAGTTCGTACCTGTCTTGTTCCTATGAGCAGTGTCTCGGCGCCACTTCGCTCAGGAAGGTATTTGTAAGGTGTCCAACCTGTGCTCTTCAGTTAACTCTTTGTAGATGCCGGTGCTCTCCCGCCCCCTTACCATCCTTGAAGTTATGAAACCTTTGAAATGTGTTGATTTTTGGTTGTGAAATACATCACCTCAAGACCAAGACACCCACTATGTTTCCATGGGTTTGATTCCCTGGGGTTCTGGGACTCAGAAGAGGACCTGAGGGTTCCGCCCAGTGGAAGTCCCAGTTTGCAGCAGCGTGCACAGTGCCCCCGCCACCACCTCCGGGACGGGCACTGTCCAGGCTTCCTCTTTTCTTTTCCTTTTTAAATTTTATTGTTGTTGTATTACATCCATCCCCTTTTTGCTCTCCTCTGTCCCCCTCCCCACCCACCCATTCCCCCCAAAGTCAATCCCACCTGTTGTCCATGTCCATGGTTCCTTTATACTAGATTCTTGTCTAAGCTGTTCCCCTTCCTTGCCTCTGCCTCCCCCCTCCCCCCAACCCCTTTCCCCCTGACCACTGAAGGCCTATTCACTGTATTGATATATTTGGTTCTGTTTTGCTTGTTGTTAGTTTTGTTCATTATTGTCCTGTAATGGGTGAGATCATATGGTATTTGTCCTTCACTGACTGGCTTATTTCACTAAGCATAATACTCTCCAGTTCCATCCATGTTGTTGCAAAGGGTACAAGTTCCTTCTTTCTTTCTGCTATATAGAATTATATTGTGTAAATGTACCAAAGATTTTTTGATCCAATCATCCACTGATGGGCACTCAGGCTGTTTCCAGCACTTGGCTATTGTAAATAGAGCTGCTATGAACATAGGTGTACATAGGTTCTTATGAATTGGTGTTTCAGGATTCTTTGGGTATAGTCCCAGTAGTGGAATCGCTAGATCAAAAGGCAGTTCCATTTTTAGTTTTTTAAGGAAACCCCATACTGTTTTCCACAGTGGCTGCACCAGCCTATATTCCCACCAACAGTGCACTTGGGTTCCCTTTGCCCCACGTCCTCACCAACGCTTGTTGTTTGTTGATTTGTTGATGATTGCCATTCTGACAGGTGTGAGGTGGTATCTTATTGTGGTTTTAATTTGCATCTCTCTGATGACTAGTGATGTTGAGCATTCTTTCATATGCCTCTGGGCCCTTTGTATATCTTCCTCAGTGAGTTGTCTGTTCAGGTCTTTTGCCCATTTTTTAATTGGGCCGTCCATCTCCCTGGTGTTCAGTTGCATTAGTTCTTCATATAATTTGGGGATCAATCCCTTGTCTGAGGTATCATCGGCAATTATGTTTTCCTATACAGTTGGTTCCCTTTGAATTTTGCTGATATTTTCTTTAGCTGAACAGAAACTTTTCAATTTGATTTAGTCCCATTTGTTTTGTTCTTTTATTTCCTTTGCCCTTGGTGAAGTATCAGTAAACATATTTCTGCGTAGGATATCCAAAAGTTTACTGCCTATATTTTTCTCCAGGACCTTTATGGTGGCACTGCTTATGTTTAAATCCTTTATCCATCTTGAGTTTATTTTGGTGTATGGTGTAAGTTGGTGGTCTAGTTTTATCTTTTTGCATGTTGC